>VDFB02105502.1:0-33872 GCA_007258455.2 Sequoia sempervirens | reverse complement strand
ATCCTCTGTTGACCCTAATCGGCGGCATCGCCAACAAGGATCTCAAACCATAGGTATCAATCAACGCTATGTCAGTAGGTGTCAACGCAGGGATCCTATCCCATCTCCATTAATGTCGCTTAACTGGGAGGTTTTGAAAAACCTCCTATTTTCATCACAAGGATACGTAATCAGAATCACATCAATCATTCAGTATCAATCATTTAAACAAACATCAATCAGACCCATATCTATCAGTGACCTATATCAGTAATCTATCAGTGACCTTTATCAGTGATCCATATCAAATGAACTATATTAGACCCATATCAATGACTCATATCAATGCATCAAAATCAATGACCCATATCACACAATTAGTCCTATCAATCAAATCAACTCAAGTCTATCTAGCTGGATATCATATCAAATCTATTCTACAATCAATCACTATTTGTTTTCTATCGCAGAAGAAAATTTATCGTAAATCCTATCAATCATTTACTTTTATTTTTCTATTCAGTAAGTTGTGCTATTAGTCTACTTACTCTGCTTTCTACTCTAGGAAGCAAAGTTATCAATTTACTCTTTGTGTTTCATTCATGGGAAGCAAAGTTATCAAGAAGCAAAGTTATCACTCAATCATTCGATTCTTCTATCGTTTCTATTCATATCAGCATGATGACACAACAATTTCACAATCTATTGACTAAGGAAGCAATACAAATCATCATTCTCATCAAAACATCAATTTTTCCCATTTTACCATATGCGCCGTTCTTTTTATGGGATGCGCTAAATCCCGTATGCGCCGTTGTTTTCACCAAATGCGCTCAAACAGACCCCCTATGCGCGTTTTCCCATATGCGCCACATTATTCAACCTAAGCACCACTGTTTTTGCTGAATGTGCGCTTTCCTATATGCGCGTCTGTTTTCCCTATAAGCACTCTACCCCTAAAATTTTTGATCCTACCCTATATGTGCGCTAGTTTTTACGGGATGCGCTAGACTGGTTTTTCCTAAAACATTTAACATCAATCCTATATGCGCGTTTGTTTATACCCTAAACGCACCTGTTTTTTCCGAAAGCGCCTAAACTATTCTATATGCACGCAAACGTAATTTTAAAATCTTAAACTGCTAAAAAACATGAAAAATTTTGATTCCAAAACAAAAATTCGAATGCAATAAGAGGATAGGATTGACTCACCTGTGGGTCCATATGTAGTCAGCTCCGGAGCATTCCGCTACGACTAATCGATGTAATGATAGGGGAATCTCCATGTCGCGATGTCACTCTCAGAGCTACAGTTTTCACCAAAGTCAACAGTGCAAATGACTTGTCTTTTTCAACCTTTTTACCTTTTAAAGGTCAAACAAGGGTAAATTTGACTTTATTTTCAAAATGAGACATTTCTTTTTCATTATCTGTTGTGAGCTAAATCACTCTCTCTCTTATTCGTAATTTACCTCTCGAGGGGGCATCATCAGCAGAAATATCGAAGGCATATCTGGGGCAAAAATATTATTTTTCTTTGAAGCAATGTGTTTTACACATCACTTCAAAGAGGGGAAAATGTATACGTCTAAAAATGGTCATGATTAAGCTTGTTAATTAATTAAATATGATTTATTTAATTAATTCCTCTAATGTTATCTACATATAAATAAATTAAATTATTTATTTATATTGTTCATTTTCTAAATTTTTCTACTTTAATTAAATAAATAATTTTATTTAATTATTAACATTTCCACCTTTCGCTTAATTAAATTAAATAAATTTTTATAATTTATTTATATTTAATTATCATTCTATTCTAAAGTTTAAATATTTTTAAATATTTGAATAATGGAATATTCTTCATCCCATAATTGAATTTAAAATATTAAATATTTTATTTAATATTTTCCACCTCACCCTAATTTCATTTTTAAACATAATTAAATATGAGTTATTTAATTATGTAGGTTGCCATTTTCATCTCCACTTCCCAAATTAAATAAATATATTTATTTAATTTCTAACTCATGCTAACTCTCTTCCAAATTACATCCTTCATCTCTTCGAAATGGAAGCTTTTCAAAACTCACGACGCAAATTGAAAGAAAAGGGAACCTTCCATCTTCTTTCCACTTTGGAAATCTCGCCATCCGTTTCTAAACAAGCTCAATCCGACTGGCCGACGATCCAGCCTAATCAAATTGCTCAAAAACTCTATAAATTCAAGAATCCAAGCTTTTGGTTACATTACGCATAATCATCCACATTTACACGCACGCACTCACTTTTGCACACCTACGCATATCTACGTTCATACAAACAATCAACTTATGCATTCATATCAATTTTAATATCACAACAATCTTCTCATCTTAGCATATTTCTGTATTTCACATAGTTTGTATGTTTTAATCTCAAGTTTCTTAGCTTCTGCCATTTTGTTGAGCTTGATCCACTGGATCCCAGAGCTATCCCGGAAAAACAACAAACGCTAGCTAGAGGAAGATAAAGACGATTTCATAGGTCATAATACGGCTTGTACATTCTATTTCCTTTCAACTCTTTGATTTAATGTCTATTAGTATGTGTTTGATTTTTATTTAAATTGATCCAATATTTCATACACATAAGTAGTTATAGTATAGTTGAATTGTTCAATCACTATCCTCCTAAGAATATCTATCAATAGCATTTATTACACAGTTATGTTTGTTTTCAATTAAGTTTATTTCTAGATAAGTTTCTTTTAGTTAAGTCTTGTATATTCAATTTCTAAGAAAAATTAGAATCCTTAATTGCACATACAATGCCAATACCATCTAAGAAATTGTGATTCCCTAGTTGATAAATTAAATGTAACACGTCTAAGTTAGTAATTTACTTGATAAGGGATATATTAGTCTGGTGATCCGAATGCATGGCCCCTTTGCATCAATTTATTGGCCATAGATGGAGTTAGACACCAATTTTTACCATGTCATCGATAAAATGAAACTCAACATCAATGTGCTTTTTTATTTTTAGCATGGAAAGTAAGATTATTTGCTAAAAAAATGGCACTCTAACTATCACAACAAATTGTAATAACCCTATATCAAGTTCAAAATTAGAACATTACCCTTCTAAGCTAAATCGATTCTTTAAAAGCATGAGTAGCTACCATACACTTTTCTTCTATCATGGATGAAGTGACTACAACTTGTCACTTACTCATCCAATTGAAACCACCACCAAACATCATGAATACATATCTAGTGATGGACCTTATGTTGTCAATGTCGCCCGCCTAGTCTAAATCCACTTATCCACAAATATAAATTGAATGTTGAGGTTTAGTAGGATAACCATAGAAACACAAGGAACTCAAATTTACCCCATAAATATTTGAACACTTGCTTAATTGCATCCCAATGTACCCATCTAAGATTATCCATAAATCGACTCAGGACTCGTACTGCTTGGAAATGTCTAGCCTCTTATAGAGTATAACATACATCAAATTGCCAACATCACTCGCATAAGGTATTATTCTTATGTCCTTCATCTCAATAGGATATTTTGGAATATCCTCCATAGACAACTTCATTCCTTGCATAATAGGAACAATCCATAGTCTAAAAGCCACCATGTTAAATCTTTCCAACACAAATTTCACCTACTTGCTTTGGCTTAACCAAATATTTCTACTAGCTATATCTCTTCTAATATCCATTCTTAGAATGTACCTAGTTGCACCTAGATCTTTCATCTCAAATTGTTTTGAAAACTAAGACTTCCAGTCAAAAATTAAACCCTTACCATTCCCAAAAATAACATATCATCTATATACAATGCAATAAGGAGAATGTGACCATTATTAGCTTTATAGTATACACAATGATCAAATTTTGACATCTAAAATCCCAAACTCAACACAAAGGTATTTAAATTTTGGTATCACATTCTAGGAATTTTTTTAGACCATACAAAGATTTTTCAACTTGCAAACCAAATTTTCTTTACCTTTGATAATGAAATTCTCTAGTTTTTACATATAAACTTCTTCCTCCAAGTCACCATCAAGACAAGTTGTCTTCACATCCATCTTCTCAACTTGTAAATCATAACTTGTAACAAGTGATAACAAAAATTGATGGATGTTAGCTTTGCTATAGGAGAAAATATTTCATCACAGTCAAATCCCTCCACCTATGAATACCATTTTGTAACTAACCATGCTTTATGCTTCTCAACATTACCATTAGGACCACACTTTCTCTTGAACACCCGTTTATAACCAACATGTTTACATCCTTCAAGAAAAAGTATTAGATCCTTTGTGTTATTTTACTTCAATATAACTATCTCTTCATTCATGGCTTTCATCCAAGAATCTGCATCACAACCCATAGCCTCTTTTATAGTTCTAATATCGTCAACATTAGCAATCAAAGAAAAAATATAAGTGGAATCCAAGAATGACTAATCAAACCTTGTTGGTTGTTGCCTAACTCTCGTAGACCTCCTCAATGGTTGAGTTTGAGGTTCTTCTTCTTCTTCAAAACTTTTAGAGCTGCTAGAGATCTTCTCTTCTTCAAGTTCAACAAGTGTACCTAGTTCATTTTTCATCAAAGTATGTGTAACATGAACTAAATCATTTTCATTATCTTCTTTCTCTAGTTGTAGGAAAATAGAAGAAGGTTTCAACTCTCTAAAAATTACACCTATTTTAGAGAATCTTTTTAGCCACTTGATCCAAAATCATGTACCCTTTAACATCAATACTATGGCCGATGAAGATACACTTAATTTCCTTCTTCTCCAACTTTGACCTCTTCTCATTCAACACATGTGCACATATGCATTTCAACCAAATACTCTGAGATGTCTCATCAAATTATTTTTACCCGACCGCACCTCCATGGGTGTCTCATCAACAAGTGTTGATGTAGGAGATAATTTTACTAGATAGAACGTAGTGGCTATAGCTTTAGCACATAATTATTTTTCAATTCAAGCTCCACTTAGCATACTCCTATCCCTCTCTATCAATGTCACGTTCATCCTCTCCACAACTCCATTTTGGTGAGGAGTGTATGGATTCATTGTATGCCTCACAATCTTAAGCTCTTTATAGAACTTATCAAATTATGTAAAAAAAAAACTCACCACCATTATTGGTCCTCAAACACTTAATATTTCTACTATTATTGTTTTTAAAAAAGGCTTTAAACTCCTTAAAGTGACTAAAGACTTCAAATTTTAATCCTAAGGAAATTAAAAAAATCCTTCTACTATAATAATCAATGAATGAAAAAAATATTTTGATAACAAATGAATATTAATAGGACTAAACACATATGAATGAATATAGTCCAACACCTAGAAGATTTGTGAGAACTAGAATAAAACTAAACACATTTTTTTCCATAGATGTAATGTTCACAAAATTTGAACTCAAGATTACAATCATCAAGCCTCTTTATGAGGCATTTATTTTTTAGGGTTGTAAGACCCTTCTCACCAATATGATTGTAGTGCCATAACATTATCTTTTTTGTTGGACACTACATCTCCAAGGAATTAGCACACTTAGGTACCCAAAATTCATGACCATAAAAAATAAAAGAAAAAATTTCTTTGTTGCGGATTCAAATGGTGAGGATGAAGAATAGCTTTTTTCTTTAACATGAGAGAAGAACTATTGTAGTGAACAGTGCATGTATCCATCTTGAATAGAGTACAAATCCAAACACATTTTCCAACATAGATCCTCTCATCATCTTACATCCTCCACTCGTTAAAATAACCTACGCACAAGCTTCTGATGCGGAGAGGAAAGGACGAGAAGAGAGTGCAGCGCCGGTTCCATCAGGTTCACCAGCAGAAACAGAGGCCTCTTTCTCGCGGTTCGAACGTCGCCTCCGGCAGCAAAATGTGTTCTTCGCGGTGCCTGCCACCTTAGTTCGGCAGAAATCAATTGTTTCCGGGCGAGAATTGCCTGGCGCCCGTTTTGCCCTGGCTCTCCTCCGATCTCTCTGTGTGCCTCCTGGGACCCACTGCTCCCTCTCCCCTGAGTCCTGCCCCCTCCTGCCCCTGAGAACAATTATGTCTTGAAGGTGGTAGTGGTACTCCCAATAGCCATGACAAGGTTATCCCACGAGTCTAGCAAAGAAGATAATAGTGTCATGTACACCAACAAAACCCAACTAGGAAACAAGCATTTTCAAGGAATTTAGGTGATCAACCATGAATCATCCTTCCATCCTGAAAGAATACTTATTTCTTAGGAATAACCTATTTACTAGGGATTTGT
Organism: Sequoia sempervirens; assembly: GCA_007258455.2. Classification (NCBI taxonomy): domain Eukaryota; kingdom Viridiplantae; phylum Streptophyta; class Pinopsida; order Cupressales; family Cupressaceae; genus Sequoia; species Sequoia sempervirens. The sequence goes on along the minus strand of VDFB02105502.1, from coordinate 27,592 downwards.
CTTGATAAATATATTCAAGCTTCTTCCAAAGGCTTGTTGTAGCATCCTAAATTGTCACCCTTGACAATTTCACACTATGTTTTGCTCCCCCTAAATTATTGAGCCTAATTGGGCCCCTAATTTCCTAAATTATGCATTGTATAGCCCATTTGTACCACTTTCTAAGAAATTGCAAGCATTGGACAAATGCATCCAACTATTATTCCTCCCCCGACACTTAATGTCTTGGAGAATAGGGCCAGGACCCATTCACCCTAGAGCATATGGGTCCCCCTATTCTGTCAAGGATCAATTTAGGATATGTTGAAGTGGGCATCTTAACATTCAAAATTCAAATTGAAAATGTTAGCTATCGAGATTTAATTCTCGAGAAATTAGAGAAATGGCTATAAATACTTATTTATTGTATCATTTCAAATCTATCTAGAAAACTATTGGTAAACTTATGATCAAGAGCACTATCAAGCAAGTCAAGAACAACATTTCATAGCTTTATTGCAGCAATTCAAGATCCTAACATCATGTCAAATCTTATGTGAGTTTATGTATGTTCATGTTATCATTATTTTGTGAAGGCTAACACTTTTGTAGGTCCCCGAACCATTCAAGAAAAGCAAGCAAGCAAGATCCAAGACCTAGAGATGATGTACATGACTTCTCCTTTAAGGAATCCATTGAAGGGTGGTGAATTGCAACACTTTGTGATTCCATCATTCATTCCTATCATTTATCCATTTTATCATTGACACTACCATTGTGGAAGTGGAAACACTTACATGGGGTTTGACTGAGGCAAGCCTCTAAATGGCCCAACATTTTCCATCTCTTTGAATGCGTAGGTTTTAGGTTTGAAGAGGATTGAAGGGAGCTTGAAGAAAAATTGTTCATTATTGCATTTCAATCTCGACATCCTATCAACTCACAGAATCTCACCTACAAAATTATCCAAAAGTGTTCTAACAACTTTGCAACCAAAAATCAGAAGCTCAAATTTGTCATCAAGGGACCCTAAAAATAGAGAAAAAGAGGCATACAAGGACCCATATTCCCTAGAGCAACTCTATCCTTATACAATAATTAGATCCAACTTTTGGTGACAGGTACACAATCCTTTGCACTTCCCAGATCTTCCTACAAGTTATTGTTTCAATCTGTTTATTGTTGGATTATTACATTTTACATATTAGGTCATATAGTTTAATTAGGTTAATCATAGAAAATCAATTCCAAATCATGTTAATCCTCATTAGGATGGAGATTTAGGTCTGATTGGCTCACCTTCATGGTTGAAATTCAATCTACTCACCTTGTTAATCTTCATCTTAATGAAATATAAGAAAACTCTAGAAACACACCAATTGAATCCTAGGTTTACACATTAGACCTAGGGTTCCATATTTTCTTTGTTTCATTTTGGTGAAATTGACTTTTTAACATTACATACCTTCTAAAATTGCAACTTAGAGCTAAGTTTTGCATTGCATTATTTTTGCATTTTTTATTTAGGTCACTTGTGCATCATAAAAGGCATAAAAATTCAAAAAATTGTATATCATTTGGCATCATAGGTTGCATTAGGGTTCATTTTAGTCACTTAGATCATATCTACATTCAAAATTGCATTCAAAATTATCACTTGTATTGTTACACATTTTCATTTGCATCATATTGTCTTAATTTGAACAAATTCTAGAAAAATGCTTAGTTGAAAACATGCTTGCACATAGAATCAGAGCCTTTAGACAATACAATAAACATTCAACTTTTGAATTTTTCAGAACCCCTATTAAGGACGCAGACACCCTTGAGTGCCCCTGTCCTTGTACACTTGCATTAACAAGCTTTTTCACACTTTTATGTCTTTGTGTCTTCAGTTTGTGTTTGCTTGCAAAACTCTGCTTTGACATTTTTAATTGCATTCATTTAGACATCTTTCATTCAACTCAAAAAGTGAAAAAAATGTAAACAAATTATATTGTTTTGTTTTAGAATTACATCAAAATCATAATTTTGAGATTTAGGCATCTTAAAATTAGTCATTTTTCGCATGTTAGATCAAAAAATTACATTCAAAATTGTAATTTATTGTTACACACTTGCATTGGCATAAATTAGGAAAATTCTAGAAAATATTCATTGTCAAACCTGTTAGTGTAATTAATTAATTATTACACTAGCATAAGTTAACTTAGGTCTTGCATTTAATTAATTAAGTCCTAGGTTGCATTATTAGATAAATCATTTAATAAATAGGGAAATATTCCCTTCCTTGTTTGGTGGGATAAGATTCCTTCTAGAAGATGAGTTGTCCTTCTAGAACTTATCTCAACATTTAATAATCATCTAGATAGGGTTCACATGTTGTCACATGTTGTTAGATAATGGCACATGGCAACATCTCATGCATCTTAGGTTTTCATTCTTTCCTATATAATCAGGCATCTTGTTCATTTGTAACATATCAAGATACATATCATTTTCATCATATCAATAGAATCTTTAATCAACATTCCATTGTTGCAACACTTCTCTTTGTGGTTGATTATCTTTCATGGCTAAGGTCCTACATTGAAGATTCTGGAGCTTCAAGGACTACATCCATAATCTCAACATGGTATTAGAGCTAGTCCATTGAAACATCAACCCTTGATCCAGGAAGTTGGAGTGCAAGATTCTTCCAGGCTTGGAGTTTTATATTGCAGGCTAGTTGGTTCTACCCAGGAGCCAAGCTGATTTCTGGTGCAGATCAGGGTCTCTTCAACCTCTCCATTGCATCCAGAAGGCCTCAAAACCCATAGATCGCCTGTTCATTTTCCAAAATCGGAGTAATTTCAACCGGAAGCCTTTGAGGTACAATCTAGGGTTTGCATTTTTTGTACAAATCCGTACACATTTGCAAGAAAAAATCTTCCCTCTCAGTCCTCCATCAAGGCAATTTTTTTATAGAAAAATCAGTATTTTTTTCTGGCTATTATTGGGCATTTTTTATATAGTTTAGGGCAAAAATTTAATCAATGGAGCGATTGCCTATTTTATTCCATGGTCGACATCTTTATTTTTCTGCGGACACATAGTTGGGGTTAGATTTTTTTGTCCCGTCGGCATTTCCATCGGCATTTTTTTTTTTTGAATTGCAATAAATTGCAATATTCAAAATTTTTTTTATGCCTGGCCCAGAACACCGACTTCCTCGATAGTTGTTGGTTCAACACTCCCCGGCCATCGATGCCATTGTGCTTTTGACTCGGCCAGCCTATTTCCCTGAGTTTATGCCCCGGGCTATCACACTATCTGCTTCATCATTTACTCACCGATCACCTGTAATTTCAAAGTCTTCAAAATTTCTATCCTTCTACCCAAGCCATTGTCACCACAAGCTCTACCACCTCCGAGCTTGTATTCTTCACGTACCGAGCCACTAATATCCGCCACTCGGCACACCATGCCACCATTCAGGGCGTAGAGATTTTTCAACGCCCTAGCCCCTTAATCACTCAACGACGGGCTTATTTTTAGCCTCCGGGTACAGGCATTTTTGTACCTTGTTAGCCAACACAAATCCAACCCAGTAAATCTCCTAAATACCGCATCTCCACATACATCGTGCAATTCATGTAAACGAGTACTTGGAAAGCTATTGAATTCCATTTTCAGTGGTGGTACAAATTTTTTTTTCTAAGACTTTCAACATGAAAATTGAATCGAACTAACCCTCCATCATGGACTTCCCAGTTTGATATCTTCGGCACGTGATTGCCTAATTTGGTGATTCCAGCAGCATCTCGGTATTCTGCTTTTTCATCAGTCCACTTAGTTTCTTTAGTTTTAGCTCCAAGTATATTCTATTGGTTTTTTGCAATTTGGTGCATTTTCTTGATTCTTGAGACATCCTAAAGCTTGAAGAAGAATTTCTTGATCTCAGAGGCATATTTTCAGTTGCATATCTATTTGGAAGTCTTTCTTTGCTGTTGAAGGTCAGTGTCTTTTTTTTTGTGGAGAAATTTCATTATGGGGCTTGCATATTATTCTCCTTTGACTATGTTTCACAAGGGAAACTATTCACAATGGTGAGATGGGATCTGCCACCATCTTCATTCACTTGATTTGTTGCCACATCTATTTGGTATAGTTCCTCATTCGAGTGAAGGAATTCATGAGCTTGTTTGGAGTTGTTGCAGATACACTATTTTGGAGATCATTTCTATGCAAGTTGATTGTGATGTTTCAAGTTCTATTGATCATTTTGATTGTCCTCACATTCTTTGGGCTAAGCTTTGGGAGTTATATGATTCAGATACTCCACCATTCCCCCATGATCATGCTCTTCAGTAATGCCATTTCTCCTTCGACCAAGTTTCCTATGATGCTATTGTTGTGTAGGAAGCGCTTTCCTGCTCTTCCTCGGGAAGAAGACAAGGTTCCCTTTCTCGATGCTTTTATCCATCGAGACTATTGGTATCCCTCTTCACATTCGATTCCTCTCTTTGTCCATATCTACTTGATTGAGGCTTCCACCATCATCATTCAATGTGACACATTCAGCTTCTAGAATTTGACATCAAGGAATGGCTTCATTTTAGGTATCACTGACTTGGCTTCTTCTACAGGTTTGGAGGACATTCTTGAGGGGATATCACTACTCTATTCAGATTTGGCTTTGGAGAGTTGTTTTGAGTCTCCTCATTCCTTTGTCTCGACCTTGATTAGGGATCCAAAGACCATCTTGGAGGCACTTGGTTTCTCTTCAGAGATTTTATATCCGAGACTTCTTCCCTGTTACTCCTTTCAGGATTTGAGGCTCTTTCCAAGACGTACCTATTGATTTTCTTATTCCTAGCTGAAGATTTGTGTTTTGGACACCTTTGATTGCTTCTGCATTCTTCATGGTTTTGAGGACACTTCATTCAGTGTGGGGATTTAAGTCTCCCATCACATCCAAATATCCATCACACCTTTTGTTTGGATATTTTTCAGCATCAGTTTCCACATCATCCTGGTTTGTCACTCTCTTCATTGATTGTGGCATCTTCTTCATCAAGCAAGGAGACATTTGAGCAAAGTTCAGAGACATCATCGACATCCACCTTCATCCTTCCTTCAATTCCTATCCGGAATGGGAAGCATCGCTTCAATTGCACTTGGTTTTGTTTCTTCCAAAAGGGAGACAAGTTGTTTGTCGACATTGGATCATGTTTTGTCTTCAGATACTTGCGATCTTTGCAGGTGATCCCATCTTCTGGGGGGGCTACATAGTCTCTCTATTTCCTCCCTATGGGGGGCTATTGTATTGTATCCATGTGATGGATGGTGTACTTGGGGGGTATTTGGGATTCCTCCATCCTTCCCATCCTATCTCACATTTTCTGCATTTTCATCTCCTTTTTTGGAGAGGGGTTTTGTTCCCACTGGGTTTTCCCCTTTTCTTTGGTTGTGGGATATTTTCTGTATTTTCATGTACATGGGTACCTAACATGGCCTTGTATCTGAAACCCATCATCATCATCATCATCTATGCATAATCATTGCATTTTCCTCCCTAAGTTGAACTTATGGGGGGGTGTTAGTGTAATCAATTAATTATTACACTAGCATAAGTTAACTTAGGTCTTGAATTTAATTAATTAAGTCCTAGGTTGCATTATTAGATAAATCATTTAATAAATAGGGAAATATTCCCTTCCTTGTTTGGTGGGATAAGATTCCTTCTAGAAGATGAGTTGTCCTTCTAGAACTTATCTCAACATTTAATAATCATCTAGATAGGGTTCACATGTTGTCACATGTTGTTAGATAATGACACATGGCAACATCTCATGCATCTTAGGTTTTCATTCTTTCCTATATAATCAGGCATCTTGTTCATTTGTAACATATCAAGATACATATCATTTTCATCATATCAATAGAATCTTTAATCAACATTCCATTGTTGCAACACTTCTCTTTGTGGTTGATTATCTTTCATGGCTAAGGTCCTACATTGAAGATTCTGGAGCTTCATGGACTGCATCCATAATCTCAACAAAACCTGTCTACAACCAGACCCAAAATCCTTAAGCACAGTCACACAGTCATATTTTAATTTCTAGAAAACCTACCCAAGACACAGATGCCCTTGGGTGCGTTTGTCCTCTTGCTATTGACTAAATCAACTTTTGCACAAATATTTCTTGCTATTGACTAAATCAACTTTTGCACAAATATTTCTTGTTGTGTTCTCTGTCTGCTTTTGTTGTCTAAATCCTATTTTTGGCTATTTTATTGTGTTTTTTTTGTCTATTTAGTGTTCATAGTGGGTACACTTAGTGTTTTGAAACTCACACGATCTTCATGACCTAGTGTCCTATTGCCAATACTTTAGTGAGATGTAGTTTTATATTTATGGAATCCTGCAATTTTGTTACATTCGTTGTGGATCTTGAGTCTTCCACCTCTTTCATGCACGGTGTTGTCAATACTGAACCCATTTTGGACTCTATCCCCGACTCTACCATACCAATGACAACCTTACAATCACCCATTTTAACAAATGTTGAGACTATGGTTTCCCATGTTCTTGAAGACAAACTAAAAAATTTGGACAAGGATTTAGAAAGACTTCAAGACTTTGTGAGCATTGAATATCTAGCTAGTACAACAGTCCCTATAATAGATACCATGAAGAAACTGATTAATGATGACCAAGGACTAGAGTTTTTTTGTAGCCTAGCCCATATAATTGATTCTAATTTACCTACAATGGTTAGTTGTGCTCAAGCTTTGGGATACACTCAATGTCAAGGAGGAAATAAAGTCCCCCTCCCTACAACTATAGCCTCTATCCCTATATACACAAATCTAATTGTTACCTCAATGATACAACAAAGCATTGGAATAACTCCAACATTAGGTCTTTCCACTAGGAATCCTTATGGTTTTGGATCTTCACATGTAACATCTCAAGTTTGGTCCCCTCTCGTAAATATACAACATAGTAGTCCACCAAGTACATACACAATTCCACCATATTCACCACATTCCCAAAACATGTCAACCAATGATTCCGTAATTAATTAAATTTTGCAAAATGTAACCTTGCTTCAACAAAAAATCTCAACTTTGAACCAAAACCAAAACAAACAACCATAGCAATATGTTAAAAGGAGCCCATTTTCACTTGAAATCTTGAAAACACCAATGCTACAAAGCATAAATATACCCCGGTTTGACAAGTATAATGGTAAGGGAAACCCTTGTTGTAAGGAGGCTAAGGTAGAAGAAAAAACTTCCTACACTAACCTTGAGAGGAGGATAATACAAATTTTTTACAAATCTTTAACAGTTACAAAAACTTAAACATAAATATTACGCATACCACGACACAGTGATTTACGTGGGGAGAACCCTTTCGGGAGAAAAACTCCACACTCCAAAATATTCCCAACATATTATTCAGTAAACCACAAAGATTGCAATATACTTACAAATCAAGCTTCTCACAGAGTATCACCACTAGAGATTAAGAGACAACATGATTGCTATCAAAATCTCATAATACATCACTATCTCTCTCTACCGTAGTCATAATACAACCCCTCATAAAATAGAGTTACATTCTAGGGCAAGATAGGCCAACAAAATATCCACCATTAGATCTAAAACCTAATAATTAATGGTCTAGATTAACATTGTATCATTTATCTAATGTATGTTGGCCATTTTAGTAGTTTCTTGAAAAAGTTAACAAAAAATTATTTACACGAATCCCACTCTCCCCCCTTGCTGCCATTGTATATATTACACCTATCGGTGTAACTAGGAAATATATATATATATATATATATATATATATAAATATATATATATATATATATCAACAATAACAACTATATAATTGCAAGATTGAGGACTCATTTTCTCAAAAATCTCCCACTTGTCTAACACCTTGCAAGAGCAACAAGAGGGAGTAAACATTGTCTCTTAATTGCAAGGGGTCGAAAGGCTCATAATCTCTTAACACCATTTGAACTTCTTTGTGCTCACAGGCTTAGTTAAAGAATCAACAACATTCATCAAAGTCTCTACCTTAACTAACTTCACCATACCATCCTCGACCATATCTCGAACAAAATGATACTATACATCAATGTGCTTGGTCATAGCATGAAATGTTGAGTTCTTGGCTAGACATATCACACTTTGACTATCACAATAAATTGTCATTGCACCTTGTTTTATTCCAATATCTGAACACAGTCTCTTAAGCCAAATGGCTTATTTACAAGCATGAGTAGCTGCCATATACTCTACTTCAGTAGTGGACAAAGCAACCGCAACCTATCGCTTACTCATCCAACTGATTACACCACCAAATAATGTAAACACATAAGTACTAGTGGATCATCTGCTATCAATATCACCAGCCCAATCTGAAACCACATAACCATGAATATCAAGTGGAATCTCATCTCTAGTCATATTACTATGATAAGACAAGGAATAATCTAAGCTACCATGCAAATATCTGAAGACTCTTTTAACTGCATCCCAATGAACTCTACCAGGATTAGACATATATCTAGAAAGAACTCCCACTGTTTGGGAAATGTTTGGTCTAGTACAAACCATATCATACATCAAATTTCCTAATGCACTATGGTAAGGCACTCTGCTCATGTCTTCCATCTCTGATGGAGATGTTAGACAATTTGAAATAGATAACTTTGTTTGAATTGAAACAGTAACACACAATGGTCTACAATCCTGCACATTAAATCTCTGTAAAATTGAATTGACATACTTACTTTGGCCAAGCCATAGCTTTTTGTTCACTATATCTCTTTAATTTCCATCCCAAGAATGTGTCTAGCTGCACCAAGGTCTTTCATTTCAAATTTAGGAGCAAGTTGAGATTTCAATTCTAAAATCATACCTTTCCCTTTGCCAATAAATAACATATCATCAACATATAATGCAATAAGTAGGAAATGATCACCAATAGTTTTATAATAAATAAAATGATCTAATTTAGAACACTCAAATCCCAAACTCAACACATATGTATCAAATTTTTGGTACCACATCCTAGGACTCTATTTTAAGCCATACAAATATTTCTTCAATTTGCAAACCAAATTACTTTTACTTTTCACCACGTAGTGCTCTAGTTGTGTCATATAAATATCCTCCTCCAAATTACCATGAAGGAAAGTAGTTTTCACATTGATTTTCTCAACCTCTAAATCATAAGCAGCAACAATAGCAAGAAAAAATCTAATGGATGTCATTTTTGCAACAGGAGAGAATATCTCACCATAATCAACACCCTCAACTTGAGAGTAACCTTTTGTAGCCAACCTTGCCTTTTACTTCTCAATACCTCCATCTAAACCAATCTTTTTCTTGAACACCCATTTGCAACCAACAAGTTTTCGTCCTTTAGGCAATGGTAAAAAATCTCATGTATCATTCTTTTTCAAAGATGCCATTTCTTCATCCATAGCAATCTTCTATGATTCTACATCATTCATACCTAATGCCTCTTCTACAGATTTGGGTTCATCCATATTAGTATTAAAAAAATCCATCTCCAATCATCAGGTGTATACTTTTCAGGTGGTTGTCTATGCCTTGTAGACCTACGAACAAGTTGACACTAGTACAAAAACAAAAATAAACTACTGAAAAAACTACTAAAATTTGCTTATAAATGATTGAACTTGGTCACGTGACCATTAGAAGTTTATTACCAGTCATATATAACATGGCTAGATTGATGAATAAACCTTTTTTAGTCATTTATTGGTTGTTTTGATTGATCGATTTGGTAGTATATTTATTCATTGATTGTTGTAATCTGGTCACTTGTTTAGTCTTTTTTTTTCACTAATATATTCAGTCATTGATTGTTGTAATATGGTCACTTGTTTAGTCATTTTTTTCACTAATATATTTAGTTGTTGATTTAGTCATTGATTGTTGTAATCTGGTCACTTATTTAGTCATTGTTTATTCACTGATATATTTAATTGGTCACTTATTTAGTTTTTGATTTAGTCATTGATTGTTGTAATCTAGTCACTTATTTAGTCATTTTTTATTCAACTGATATATTTAGTCATTGATTGTTGTTAACTGGTCACTTATTTAGTCATTTTTATTCATTGATTTTTGTGCATTGGTAGTGTATTTAGTCATTAATTTTAATCATCATTTTGATCAATTTGGTAGAATATTTAATCATTTTTATTCACTAATTTCATTGGTCATATATCTAGTCATATTTATTCATTGTTCACTAATTTCTATCAATTGGTAGTATATTTAGTCAATTTAATTATTAATTGATATCAATTAGTAGTATATTTAGTCATTTTAATTGACTGATATTTGAGGATTTAATCATAAAACACATAAATACACATCAATCATCAATTGCACACAATAATACAACCATTGAGAAGGAAAAATCGATGAACTTTATTAATAAAAGAAAGGTGTTCTAGTTACAACTTAGAAATAGAGTATTACAATTGTTATTTTCAGTCACAAGACTAGAAATATGAGTTACAATATTGCATAGAAATTATTGCAAGAAAGAAACTTCTCCAAAAAACTTCTGCAATGATGGAAATGCATGCTTGAAGCCCTTTAATGCGAGCACATGCCCCTTTCATCTCTTAAAACTTCTACAACATGGGAAATCTTCTTGGAGTAAGTTGTAACATGTAGAATCCAAGGAGAGTGTTGATTGTGTCCCATATATGAAGCTCTCTCCTTCAATGTAGTCAGCAATAACCCAACTAGAATCTTTCCTCCTTTATATGCAATGTTCCATCTGATATGAGCAACATGGAGCTGCCTTTTCTGCCATGAATGAAGTTGTGCCTCAATACAACCAACAAAATTAATATTAGTCTCAATTCAAAAAGAATAAAAGTGCATTGTAAATTGCAAGTTTACAAAAGAAAGTCCAAACATAGCAGAAAGATAATTAATCAATTAAAAAACTATGCCCTTGTCAAAAAATCCTTAAACCGAGTGTTCAACATAGGCCTGAAATATGCATATTGAACCCTTGTTTTCAGAACCTTGTTCAAAATTTAATAAAGGTGATACGCTCATATTATAGAATGAAATTGACATATTATAGAATGAAGGCTATCAACACTAACTAGACTAGAACAACATTATCAACAAAAATTTCTTAGAAACCAAGCCCAAGAATGCCATCAAACTTGGACAACAAAAATGTCAACCTTGGTTCATGTGTTGTCTCAGTAAAGACCTGCGCCATGAAAGAATCCATTTATACATAAATTCCAAATTAAGTTGATGAGAAAAGATCTTTGATATCCAACTGGGAAGCCTTAACATCCAAAAATTACTACCTAATGTTTCACAACAAGTTTACCAACTGCGACATCATCTTTACTTAAGAAACTAGATATTGATCCACTGCCATATTGGATCTCATAGGATTCTCCTTCACAAACAACAAATGATATATATTATTTTTTTAGCAACTTCCTTAATATCCCCATGTAAGTAGACTAAACTAAGTGAGGTTGAGGGTTTGAAGTAGACTACCATCTTCTTGGTATATGCTTGACTTTGATCATGACTTGTATCTTGAATGAAAATAGCAAGCTAGTTGCATTGTAAAATTATTGTTAATCATTGTTAGAAAAATGACCATAAAATCCTCTTTAATTAAAATAATCCTTCTAGATATTTCAAGACAAGATATTTCAGTTAATTTCTAAGAGATATAATTTCACTATCCAAACAACCATCAATCTATTTATTGTATATAATTTCCCATAATTCAGAATTTGAATGTAATGAAACTAACCATAATTACCAAAGATTTGACACCAAAATGTAGTACAAAATGAATTGTTTGACAGTAAATGTGTTTCGATAAACCAAATATACCCTTGATATATTGATTTAAATAACAAGGAAAGATCAAACTGGAGACAACAAGATAACATTCATTAATTCACTTCAACAAACAATTGAAACCAAAATTCGAACACCAATTATAACTTCATTCTATTGATTTTCAATAAAAAAATTACAATATGTTTCAAAATTTTGTCCTGACTAACATGTCAAAAAGTGTCTTTTCAGTTACCCACTTTTAACATAAATCAAAAAGTCTTAATTATCGTTGTTTACATAGGATTACATAAAAGAAATGAAAGATGAGAAGTGAAGAGAATTTATCAGATGTTGAAGTCCAGAGACTCGCAAGATACGAAATTCTATTACTCATCATCAGGTACCCGTGATCATTCAGATCTGACAAGGTCCTCTCTCCATGATAGTATCTGCAAGGCTTGATAATTCATTGCAAGGCCTATTCTTCTAGGGGAGCTAGATATGTTTGCTCCCATTGGTACACTGTGTGATCATGAGGCCATTTGTACTCCTATATTTTTTGTGTGTTGGCCAAGTGACTCTTCCATCTACTGTTTAATAACCCTTTTCTATCCATGATGAATTTTGAGCATCCAACATCCAAGGTTAAATTGAGGTGGTGAATATTTATGTCACCATCCTTTTATAAATTAGTGAGGTAGTTGGGAACAATTTTTCTAAACTCATCTATCCAATCCTTGGAGCCTTTTAGTTGATCATCATCCCTTAGTATCGTAGGCATGAACCACTGCTTTAGTGTGTGAAATGAGTCCATTCTTGCCTTGATCTTTGGGTCTTCTACAGACATGTATTGAAATTCATCTATGACCATTTAGACTATTTGCATAGTAGGCTTTAAAGTTGCGGGGGCCTCAACACTCCTTTGTATAATTCTGCACAAAGTCGTTAAGGTGTGATGTACAGGTTGCTATTTCTTGAATGAGGGGTCCAATATAGGTATATGGGCCTTTATCTGATCAACTGCTTGTGACAAGGAGACATAACATTCATACACATTCTCCAATTTTTCCACAATTAGTTTAAAACTATGCTCCAAGATTTGTTCCAATACCCTGAGGGTTTCTCTCTTTGCTCTTCCATTTGTTTCTTCATTAGTCTTTTTCAACTTCTCAATTTCTTGTTTTAGCACATTTACTTGTTCAATAGTGATTGCACCTATATCAATCTGGATGGTAGGGGGTTGGTATACTGTTAATTTTATGCTTTGGGAAGAACCTGATCTCTTCAACCACTCTTTCAATTTCACATTTTCTATGAATAACCTATTCACTTCATCATTCAGATCAGTCTGTGCTTTCTCATATTTTTCCAATCTAAGCTCCATAGCTTTAACTGCATCCCTAGTAAACATTGTTGAGTGCATTTTCATAGTAGCTGCCTCCAATACTGATGTGTCTTAAAGTGTCTTTACCATGGCAGTCCCTCTCATTTATTTTACAACATCAAGCAATCTTAGGTTTTCTATTCTTTTTTGCTTTGTCCAAAAGGCTAGAGTTTCAAGTCTTGGATTGTAACCTGTGCCACTGATTCCCTCATCTAAATTAAATTTAGAAACCAACATGGGATCTTCTTGGCTTCTTACTTGATTAAGTAAGAATATCTTTTTTAACTCCATCCCAGGAATAATTAGTATATTGCTTTCTAAGACCAATGTTCTTGCTTCTTGGGGGCTAACAGTAATTTCATTAATCTTGAGTTCTTCAAGATTATGGGAAAAAATCTGGTCATGCTGTGACTCCTCATTTCCCATCTTACTATTTTGGAGTCTCTCCTCAAATTCTTTCATTTTTATTTTAAACCAAAAATCCTTAAACTCGAGAGTTTGAATAAATTCATCATCTTCAATAAATCTAAGGGCAACAATCACCCTTTCATCATCATGCACTTCTTGATCATTATGCCCATGTACATCCACTCTTTCTTCTAGTTTGTGAGCATCAATTGCAAGCTTAGGCAGTGGGTGATCAACTTCATCATCTTTAAAATTCAAAATTACATTGGCTACCTCTTTAGTATCCCCTTCTCCTTCACTTATTTTATATGCCACTAAGGGGGCCACTCCATGTGTCTTCTGCCTTTTAGGAATTGGTTGCTTAGGGGATGCTTCTAATTGTATTGTGGTAGTGTCTAGTAGGGGCTCTATGATTACAATACCACTTGGTTTGATGGGAAGCTTGGAGGGTTTTGAAGACTGACCCTCAGGTTTCTTTTCTAGTTCAACATATAATCTTTCAATGTTGTCAAGTATTATGTTCATCCTTTTGATAGGATCCTTTTCTTCAACATAGAATCCTTGGAATCTAGTGTCCCTTTTCTTCTTCTCCTCCTCAAGCCTCTTCATGATTTCCCACTTCCTTTTCCTCTGAAAAAATTCATCAGGTGTAAAGCAATTTCTCATTACATCTTCTTTGTAATCTATTCCATGGGTAATCCCAACTTTAGTGAGAAATGTCTGCTTTATAAAATTAATATGCCCTTTAGGATCAAAGACCCTTTCTCCTCATGACTTAAATGAATACCCCATCTTCAAATAGTTATGTAGTTCTTCAAGAGTGTTAGACCCTACAGATAGGTCCTCACATTGAGTTAGGTCGGGGAGGAATGTCCCCTTTTTCTATCTTTTCATAACATCCTGCTCCATCCATAAAATTTGCCACATAAATTCTAAAAATTCAATTTGAATAGAAACAAATTTAGGTAAAACATGTGGGGCTTGAGGACACCCATAGACCCTTATTACTGTTTGGTCTACTAAGAAGAACCGATCACCAAAATTGTGAGTGTGTCCCTGCTCTATATTCAATGCTAAAGGTCTTAATACTTGCATGATATTATTAGACAATATTGGTGAAATATGACCAAGAGCGGCCATGACCTTTACTACGAAATCATCATGAAATATTACATAATCACTATTTTTACATCTACTATCCCAGATGTAACACCAGTTTTGTACAAGAAACCTATTGCCTTCATCATCAGTCATTCCTAAACACATTCTTTTAATCTATATATTTCTATTTTGGTACAATATCAAATGACACAATAGAGAGTATTTCTTGAAAGTGATGGGAGCTAAGTTCTCTCTTACTTGCAAAAATCCCTCATGTAGCCCTTTCTCAATTTTAGCAACAAATTCATACTCAATGCTGACTATAGGATTTTGTATCTTCATTGCCATCATCATAAGATAGGTTGGCATTCTCTCTTGAGCATCTATTCCAAGCACTTGGCACAAAGAAAAATAAGTTCTTTTGAAATATAATTGAAATTAGTCTATGGAAAATGGCTCAATTTGGGAGGGGGAGATAGCTATCCTCCTATTGTTTACACCCCTTTTCATGTGTAAAGGAAGTTCACCACTCCTATAGGTTTTTCTCAATCTCCTATAATCCTCCTCACTTATGTCTAATTTGATCTTAGTGATAGCTTGCTTGTTTAACATAAAACACTCTGTAATTGCTTCTTTAGTTATCACCACTAATGGTGAACCATCTGGAATTCCTATAGTCCTAGTAGCTGAGTGATAATATTGTGCCAACACTTTAATAAACTCAACATATATGAAGACATTTGGGCTATCAATTTGGCCAAATCTGAGGTCCAAGGATTCAAAACTGGAATCTTGTCATCCCTTTTTTCATAGAAGTACCAAAATAGATCCCACCCTGAGATAGGGATAATTAGGTCTCTAAATCCATGGGTTGTATCTTTAAACACCTTTCTGGATCCTTTGTCTACAGAATTAGGTAACACATCTAAAATGGATTGTTGCAGGGACCTCTTCTTTTATTTAGAAACAGTGGACTCTTCCTTTTTACTCGCAAGTTGACATCTTTTGGGTGGCATGATGAATAATTTACTCCTACTTGATTTCTTTAAGTGTCTACTTGTAGAAGCAAATTTAGTTCTTATACACTTGCTATAGAGGGTTTTTGTGAACTTACCTGGAAAAATAATAGCCACAGAGTTTTCCCTCTTGAACTCCCTTGCCTCTGGTACGCTAAGCTATATGAATGATTGCCAAAATTTCATCTATTAACAAGTAATATTTGTTGCTGAGCTCGGTCACCTCACTTTTAATGTAAATTCATGCAAAATATTTCAGAATTTTCCTATATTGAGTTTGAATGCATGCTATTGATCTTGGGAAATCAAACGGTGTAATCATTTAATGCTTTGACAACTTGTATTGCAGTACCACTCTGTCATTTCAAGACTGTTGCAGGGTAGTCTTAGCAGTATCACCACCCCGTGCACACCCCTTTGGACTCTTGTGGGACGACGAGTTAATTCTAGTAGTTGAGTGACTGTTCACCGCCATACCGCTCTGTCATATGAACATTGTTGTGGGGTAGCGGTAGCAGTACTGCTACCCTATGCACACCCCTTTGGACTCTCACGGGACAACGAATTAATTCTAGCGGCTGAGTGATTGTTCACCACCATACTGCAGTGTCACTATTTACGCCTTGTGGGGATGCGGTTTACTTTAGTTGTTAACATGTTTTCACTGCCACCCCACGATATTCATATTTGGTTACCATGGTATTGCAGTAAGCATTTGCACATTGACCTATATGTCCCACCATCCCATGCATACCTCTATTGACTATTGCGGTAGTGCGGTATTGGATTTTTTATGAATGCAATATTTTAGATATCATTTTATTGAAAAGATTGAATAATTTTCTAATTTTGCAATCTTGCAATCTTTCAGTTTTAGTTTTTAGTGTCAGTCAGGCCTAAGAGATCATTTCTTTGTTTGTAATGAGGAGGCTTATTTCATCTAATGTTAAGATATCTAAATGTATTATTAAATGACAAATGTTCATTATATGTTTGCATATAGAAAACATATAGGACATACAAGAAATTATATTCTAACTAAACAAAATTAATTTCAAATTCTCAACCAAAGTAAGAAAACTAAGAAGAATGATTGAACTTAACTTTAAATGCACTTCAAATTGGCAATGAACATCTCAGGTTTTGTATATAATGTACCAGCAAAATAATGATGATTACATTAAAAAATGTATCAATAAAACAACAGTGAATAAGCATACCTATACTTAGATCTTTATTAGATTCAATAATAAATTACACCATACATATAACCAAAGTTTAGGTGACAAGCTAACCTCTTAAGGTGACAAAACATCATCATAATCATCTGCATTGCCAGCAAGATCAAAATCCTGATCATTCATGTCTACATCTGCTTGATTTTCTTCCTCATCCTCATCTGTGACATGCAATTTATCCTCTCTCCCAATCTCTTCATTGGTAATAAAAATTTCTTCTTCAAACACTCCATCATCTTCATCCACTCTTCAAATGTTTCTTGTAAATTAACATATTTCCCATCAGGCATTATATCAACAACTTCCACAAATTTTCCTTTTGAATGAGATTTTGTTTGAATGACATACGACCATCCTAGGATTCTTACATCATCAATTAGAAATGATTAGTTAATTTGGAGAGAGGAAACATACAACTCATCCATCTATGATAAAAATTGTCTTGTATTTGTGCATACAAATCCATACTCATCAAATTGTACTATAGATGGTCAGATCCACTTAATAATATAGGACTATTTTCATCATAGTCCACTAGAATAATTTGTTGGATAAATCCAACATAAAACTTCTTCTCAGTTTCGTGAAGAAATTCAACACTAACAACACAGTCACAATTTATCTTTCCTTTGTCTTTTTCTTCCACTCTTAAATTACTACCATAGGCCCACATTCCACTGAAACACATAGCCCATAAGTGTGGAGATTGTGAAAGCTCACTTTCCTCCATTGTTATATATTAACCTTCTTCTTTTGCATCACTGACTGCATTAGCAATCCATTCTTCAAATTTTCGAAAAGAATCACCTCCAATCAAATTAGCATGACGTATGCGCTTTTGAGGTCAATGTTGCATCCAAGCTTGATTGTATTCTTCATATTTTCTACATAGAATATTAACATACAAATAGTAAGATTGATAATATACATGTGTAATGCAATTGAGTAAATAAATTATTGTGTAATTTTTTTTTTACCTGCCCCACTTATTGAACGAAGATGTGTTTTGAAGAATATAGGCATGTATCACACTTCTTTCTTGATATGATAGCTTGAAGTGACATTCATTGCCTTCTAATACTTCACCTGCAACTGTCTCTTTTTCTTCATCATCCCATACACGCCGATTGACATTTTTAAAATCCTTCACATACTCTATGCAAAATCCCATGGCCTCTTGCATTGAATATCCCTCAGACATGTTGCCTTCCCGTTTTGAATATCCATCTTGTTCTTATCGGGCCACAATGCTTTAGTTCATATTGTAGATGTATCAAAATATGCATAGAAATATTAAATATTGTTGGTGGAAATTCCCATTCCAATAGACAAAGGACTTCAACAACTTCCTCCCTTAAACTATCAAAGTTCGAAGGATCTAATACATGTAAACTCATTCTCTTTAATATTATACGCAACCTTATAACTTCCAATCTTGGCCCCTTTTCCAAACTTAATATATTTACCACAATAGGTAAAATATTCTCCATTATGACATGATAGTCATGGGTCTTGAGGCCTCTTAAACCATTAATAACAGTTTGGCTTCTAATACTACTACTTACATATCCAGTGGGAAAGCGAGTCTGAGACATCAATTGTAAGAATTGTGCATGTTGTTCCTTTGTCCAAACGTAAGGAGCACTAGGTTTTCTATATTTTTCATCAACACATTTTTCAACCCAAATATTTTGACGAATCTTTAGTTACATCGAAAGTTTTCACGTGATGAAATAGTATCAAAAGCACCAAAAAGGGTTTCTATAATAGCATAGGCTATATTTTTCTTAGTATGCATAAAGTCAATAGTATGCCTAATGGCTATATCCTTAAAGTATAGAAACTTATAGAATATTCACAACCTTTTTACACTGCTTTCATTACATGGATCATATCTACTACCAACAATCCCATCATTTTCAATAAATGACATTCTTTTTTGTCCAAATTCTCAACAATGTAATCACCTGCTATTAGTAATGGTGCTTCACGATTCTCTTCTTGACCATTGAACCGTGTTTTTTGTTGACGATATGGATGATCGATTTTAAGGTAAGCATGATGTCCACAATAAATACACTTACACAAAATTCTTGAGTGCCTCACAAAATCCTTAAAGTTGCAAGCAGGACATCCATTGTATCCATAAACACTAAGACTAGACAATGTGCCATATGTATGGAGATCATGAATCATAAATAATAAGGAAGCTCTTAAAGTGAATTTGATTGAATGACCATCCCTTAAATATTGAATTGCTTCAATTCCTTTCCATAATTCCATTAGCTCATCATATAATGGCTCTAGATAAGCATCAATTGTATATGAAGTCACACTTTTCTTTCTTGGTATAATCAATGATAGCATTAAGAAAAATGGTTTAGTTGCTAACCATGGAGGCAGGTTATAATTTATTAAAAACACTTGAAAAGTTGACCATTTAGTACTTTGATCTGAGAATGGGTTCACCCCCCATCTAGAGCCAAACCCAACCTTATATTATTAGGATCTTGAGAAAAATCAAGCCATATATTCTCACATTCCATCCACGTCTTAGAATCAAGCACATGTCATTGTTTTCCATCGATGCTCTTATTTTGGGCATGCCATTGCATAAGTTCAACAATGTTTCTGCACCTATACATTCAGAGTAATCATGGGATTTCCATAAAGTGGTGAAGAACCTTTCTAGGAACCACAACTAATTTCAACCCTTCTCTATGCCTCGCCTCATGACATTTTGGACAATCACTCTCACTTGCAAGATTCTTGCAAAATAATACACAACCATTCACACATGTGTGGATTTTTTCATACTCTAAGCCTAGCTTAGTGATTTCCTTTCTACATTGACTTCGATTAGTTGGCAATGTGGGGTCAAGTGGTAACAATGAACTTAATAATGCCAATAACTGATCTACACTCTCATTTTTCTAAAAAAACACCACTTGCAAGATAAGAATTTGAAGGATTGTTGTCAAATGACTTAATCTACAATTAGCATACACAAGCTTTGAATCATCCTCCATCAAATTGTCCCAATCATCATTTAGACCCTCATTCAACATTCTATCAACTTCAAACCCTTTGTCTAACATTGTTGCCTCTTCATCTATGTTTGGTGCCACTTCATCTATGTTTGTTGCCTCTTCATCTCTCACACTTTTCCATTCTATCATATCTTCGTAACAATTGACATTCCAAGGGCTTATACCACTATGCCCATATCTTATCATATGTCGATAAATCTAACTTTGGTTTTCACCTTTCCACCATGACAGTCATTACGTGGACATGGATATTTTTCCATGTCACTCTCATTGGTTATTCTCTCATCAAATGCATGGTATTGATCTATAGTCAACCTTTGACGTTGATCCATCTATAATGTTCTACACATAGCAAAAAAAATTGTAGACTAAGAGACAAAAACTATTTTTTAATTGAAAGGCATTTCCATAGCAATAGAGTTATAGAGAGCAAATAAATAGAGAGTTTAACAATGAATTGTAAAAAATAGATTTTTGTAGTTTATATTCAAATTGTTGATTACATTGCATTTGCATCTTCAAACTCAAAGCATTACTTCACATTGCATAACTAATAACCAGATGCCGATATATGACAAAATATAAAAAATTGTTGAATAAGAGACAAACTATTTTTTTTAATTGAAAGGCATTTCCATAGCAATAGAGTTATAGAGAGAAAATAAAATAGAGTTTAACTAATGAATTGTAAAAAATAGATTTTTGTAGTTTATATTCAAATTGTTGATTACATTACATTGCACATCTTTCAAACTCAAAGCATTACTTCACATTGCATCCTAATAACTAGATGCTGATATATGATAAAATTTCAATTACAATATAGTTTTTACAAAGTCAACCTAAGCAGTTAATCAATTAATTCACATTGCATAACTATTAACTAGGAGCAACTGCCAATTGCATTTGCTTGTCATGGAATTTCGTGAGACCACATTTCTTTGAGGCCTATTTTCAAAAAGTTCACTGCCGTATATGCTACCACATTTTTCATACATGTCTACCAAAGCATTTTATAAAAGCAGGTTCACTACCTTGTTGCTATGGATAAAATCCTAAAACAAGTTCAGCCAGACAAGCTAAGGATGCTTGGAAAAAATCTATCAAAGCATAATAGTAAGCAAGCATGGGCAGTCAATGGTGGTTGAAAAAATGCCTCAAAGAAATGTGGTCTCATGGTGATGGAATGCCTTGACAATCCATAGCAATTTGCTTGTCATGGCATTCGTTATGGCATTCCATCACCATGAGACCACATTTTTTTGAAGCATTTTTTCAAATAGTTCACTACCTTTTCTATACTACCACATTTTCGCATCTCTACAAAGCATTTTATCAAATAATTCATTGCCTTTAGCATATGGCTAAAATCCTAAAGCAGGATGATTTCAAAAAGCTATAGTCTTGGAAAATCTATCAAAGCATAATAGTAAGCAACAAACTATAAGTCTCATGGTTTTGACCACAAAAATTAAATGATTTTATTTGCATTTTTGGCAATTTGCTCTATTTTGAAATGGGGAAAAATATTTGTGGTCAGTTTTGTGCACTTTTTAATTGTAGGATTCTCACAGTTAGTGAAAAAGGTAATGTTCATGAAGGAATGGAAAATATTCATAGAGCCTTTGAATTATACCCGTACTATGCAATGGCATTGAATCAATTAGCAAACCATTTTTTTCTTCACATGGCAGCATTTTCTTGTGGAAAAATTGACTGAGATAGCTCTTGTTTCAACTAACCACCCTCTCCCTTTGGTGGTTTTTTGTTGGCTTTTTGCTATGCTGCCCTAGGTTGTTCCTTGTTTTCTTTTTTGATGGTAGTTGTTTGTTTTTTTTTTGGATCCTTTTAATGATGTATCTTTCTCTTGTTTACTGTTTAGGGTTTTGGGGTCCCTTCAAAACCCGTTTGTTCCTTAATAAAAAACTAACCACCCTCTCATGAAATCTCATTCATATTATAATCTTTCATGATCTTATCATAGTAAAGGTGATTATGACACAACTGGCCACTACTACATGACATCAGTCAAGGAAAGCTAGAGGCCACAAGATTTTGTGGATAGGTTCAATTGAAGCTGGGAGATCTTAAGAGTTCTCTCTCAAATTTTGAAAAGGTTTTGGACGTCCACCCTAAGAATTGTGAGAGCTTAAAAATTGTAGGCCATATATATGCTCAACAAGGGCAAGCAAAGAAGGCTTTGGAAATTTTAAGAAAGGCAACTCACATGGATCCACATGATGCCCATGCATTTATCAAGATGGGTGATTTATTAATATCATTAGACCCTAGTGCAACCTTAGATTATCTTAAGACACCATAGCCTCTTCTGAAGAAGAGCAAAGAAGAAGTAACCATTCAATTGCTAAATAACATTGGGGTTCTTCATTTTGAGCATGATGAATGTTGGCTCAACAAACTTTTATGGAGGCATTAGGAAATGATGTTCTGCCTCTACATAAATTTGTGTGGTTATTTTTGTGCATTTTTTACTTGTAGGATTCTCATAGTTAGTGAAAAAGGTAGTATTCATGAAGGAATGGAAAAGATGCGTAGAGCCTTTGAATTATACCTGTACTGTGCAATGACATTGAATCATTTAGAAAACCATTTTTTCTTCACTATAGGGCAACATTTTCTTGTGGAACAGTTGACTGAGATAGCTCTTGTTTCAACTGACCACCCTCTCATGAAATCTCATTCATATTATAATTTTTCACAATCTTATCATAATAAAGGTGATTATGACTCCACTGGCCGCTACTACATGACATCAGTCAAGGAAGGCCAGAGGCCATAGTATTTTGTGGATAGGTTCAATTGAAGCTGGGAGATCTTAAGAGTTCTCTCTCAAATTTTGAAAAGGTTTTGGAGGTCCACCTTGAGAACTGTGAGAGCTTAAAAGTTGTAGGTCATATATATGCTCAACAAGGGCTAGAAGATAAGGATTTGGAAATTTTAAGAAAGGAAACTCACATAGATCCACCTGATGCCCATGCATTTATCAAGATAGGTGAGTTATTAATATTGTAAGACCCCAATGCAACCTTAGATTCTCTTAAGACGCCAAAGTCTCTTATGAAGAAGAGAAAAGAAGAAGTACCCATTCAATTGTTAAACAAGATTGGGGTTCTTCATTTTGAGCGTGATGAACTAGAGTTGGCTCAACAAACTTTTATGGAGGCATTAGGAAATGGAATTTGGGTTTAATTCATAAATAAAAGCCCCAGTGCCAATTCTATAGTTTTTTCTGTGCACTTTAAGTATATGGAATTCTTCCATCGACTAGAAGAAGGTGGTGTTTCACTTCAATTACCATGGGATAAAGTCACAACACTATTTAATCTTGCTAGGTTGTTTGAACAACTACATGATACTAAAAAAGAAAATCTTTTATACAGGCTAAAATTGTTCAAGTTTCCTGATTATGTGGATGCATATCTACGTCTTGCAACCATGGCTCGAGCTTGAAATGAGATCCAACTATGCCTAGAATTGATTGCGGATGCACTTAAGGTGGATAAAAACTCATCAAATGATTTATGTATGCTTGGAAACATGGAATTGAAATCAAATGATTGGCTTAAAGAAAAATAAACAATTAAAGTAGCATGACAACTTGTCTTAGCTGATGAAGCAAAATGAAAAGTTGATGAAGAACAAAGGATTTGGATGGAAAGGAAAAATAAGAGGAAGAACTTGAACGGGTGATACAACAAGTGGAGAAATTTTAATGTGTGAAGGAATTATGGAAGAGTAAGCATAAGGACAGGGATGATGATGATGATGAGGCCAGTCAGTCTGAGAAGAAACATAAGAAGGAAAAGAAGAAAAAGAAGAAAAAGAAGAAGGATAAGGACCACAAGGCTTATGATTCTTATATGGAGGAACCTGATGTTTCCATGGAAGATGAGGAAAATTATATGAGTGATAGGCTACAAGATGATGCAGAAAATGCCCAAGATCTTCTTGCAGTTGTAGGTCTAAAAGACTCTAATGATGGCGAGACAAATTCTCCAATTTCAACAAAATCACGAAGGAGACATGCATACTCTGATTCTGAAGATGATGAACCCTTGTAGAAATAGAGTTCGAAAGAAGATGATCCATATGATGATGATGTCTAGGCTTCCTAACCTTTAACCAAACCTAGCTCCTATTTTCCAAAAGAAAAATCTCTAAGGCCCATGGGAAATGAACGATGAGCATTTGAGCTTCAACTTGGTTTCATTTCGAAAAGGGGACATTACTTTGTACAAGATTTATTTAACAAAAAAATAATTTAATCCACCTATTTGGGACTGTAAAATAAAAATAGATGAATTAATCTATTTTCAATTATAGGTTCTTTTAATTTAGAATTTGATAGAAAGATAAAGCATAATACATTGAAGGACACAAAAAATGTTCTAAAATAAAGACTAAAATAGGTTGCCCATAAAAAACAAGAAAGAGGAAAAATGAAAAGATAACATACAAATGATTCATTTGAGGTTTTTAATAAGATCTCATTTAACTATGTCAAATGGATTTGGAAGGGACAAAGCATATTTGATTGACTAAAATTTTGAGGTAGCCTATCCATCGTCATTGTATGCAACATCTTCTCTTGGAATCTGTTGCAACTCAAATGCTCATCATTCATTTCCCGTGGGCATTGGAGATTTTTCTCATGGAAAATAGGAGCTAGGTTTGGTTAAAGCTCAAGAAGCCTATACATCATCATCATATGGATCATCTTCTCTCGGACTTTGTTTCTGCAATGGTTCATCATCTTTAGAATCAGAGTATGCATGTCTCCTTCATGATTTTGTTGAAACTGGAGAATTTGTCTCGCCATCATCAGAGTCTTCTAGACCTACAACTGCAAAATCTTGGGCATTTTCTATATCATTTTGTGCCTTATCACTCATATAATTTTCCTCATCTTCCATGGAAACATCAGGTTCCTCCATATAAGAATCATAAGCCTTGTGGTCCTTATCCTTCTTTTTCTTCTTTTCCTTCTTTTGTTTCTTCTCAAACTAACCAGCCTCATCATCGTCATCATCCTTGTCCTTACGCTTACTCTTCCATATATCCTTCACACATTCAAATCACTCCTCTTGTTGCATCACCCGCCAAAGTTCCTCCTCTTTCTTTCTCCTTTCCATCTAAATCCTTCTTCATCAACTTTTCATTTTTCTTCATCAACCAAGATAAATTGGCATGCTACTTTAATTGTTTCTTTTGCTTTAAACCAGTCATCTATTTTCAGTTCCATGTTGCCAAGCATACATAAAGCATTTGGTGAGTTTTTATCCACCTTAAGTGCATCCCCAATCATTTCTAGGCTTGGTGCATTATAGAAACAGATTCCAAGAGAAGATGATGCATACAATGATGATGGATAAGCTACCTCAAAATTTAGTCAATCAAATATGCTTTGTCCCTTCCAAATCCATTTGACATAGTTAAATGAGATCTTATAAAAAACCTCAAATGAATCATCTGTATGTTATCTTTTCATTTTTCCTCTTTCTTGTTTTTTATGGGTGTGAGCACAAAACTTGCATAGACTAACAAAAGATCAACAAAAAAATTTCAAACATGTTAGTAACAAAAATCTAATGCTCCCTATGATATTCTTCAACAAATTTAAGAGAAAACATGAAATAAACAATGAAATAACGTAATTGAAGCATGCAATCTAATCTAAACTAGAAAAACCTTCATCCCATAGGGGGAGTGGTGATCCTTTGATGTGGAAGAAGCCCTTTCCCAATCCCTTGATAAGCTTGATGAAGTTGAAGATGATTCAAAGATGAAACTGACTATAATCTAACTATGAAACTGGAAAATGATAGAAAACTAAGAACTCAAATGGCTATAGTGATAATGTATGAAGTTGTGGATCCATATTATGAAAAGGATGCCTCTATTTATAGAATCTGAGGGTTGAAGAATGAGAGGATTTGATGATTGTGGTATAAATTGAGAGCCAATGAGAATGTGCCAAGTGTCACAATTCTATTGGATGAGGGTGGAGCACATTTGGGAAATGTGTGAGTGAGGAGGATGGAAGAGAAGTAAATGTTGTTGGTTGAGAATTTGAAATTGTTGTAAGAGGAATTGAATGAGATTTGAGTGGATGTAAGAGGATTTGAAAGGTTATAAGAGAATTAAATGCAGATGTAAGAGGATGTGATAGGTTTTTGAAATCCTTCGGAGGGAAATTGATTAAGAGGTGGTTGAGAGGAATATTCCTCAGAATATTCCTTTGTGAGGATAATTGAGGAATTAAATAATTAATTGAAATTATTTTCATGTGCAACCTAGTTAGTTGACTGTGAATTGATTTAACTCTTGAAGAGTTAAAAGCTAGAGGAATTTAGAATGTTGATTATAAAGTTGAATTAGGATTAATTAATTGGAGTGAATTAGAAAATGTGATATTTGATTTGATTGATTTTTAATCAAATGAGAGGATTAAAAGAGGATTTAGTTAAATGATTTGATTCAATTAAATAAGATGAATAATTAGTTAGAAGAAAGGTGAATTAATCAAATAAATTTAATTATTTGATTAATAGCTGAATTTGTTGATTTTAATTAAATAATGTTGATTATTCAATTAATTGATCAATTTGAAGTGATTTTAGAAGAAACTGATGTAAGAAAGGTGGTGATAACCTTCCTTCCAACTCAAAATGACCCAACACAACAAGGAAACCTGCCTATGAACACAAAACATTTCACTAGTCTCAACCTCTTACCAATAGGTTTCTAGCCCTCAAACCACAACACTAGGAATTATCTTTTGGAGAAGGCCATCCAAAGGCCAATAAAACATCAATTTAGACTTCCCATAGAACCAACACAACTTTCCCAAAAGATTACAAGTGGCTTCTTTGACACAACCTTGAGAAACAACAAACTACCCCTATTTTAGGCTTCTATATTAGCCCTCTTTTACAAAGGAGGTCCCTCCAAATATTCAAGTTTTCATTTACACTCTTTAGATAGTCACAAATTTTCTATCAATACTCTAAATTCCAACATCTATTCTCAGTTTCAAGACTCCTAGGGCATTGATCCAACAAACCCTCACATTTCATGAATAAAGGCTAGGGTTGAATGAAACTAACATCACTCGGGCTTTCCTAACACACCCAATGCCTCAAACACCTTACAAATTCCCTGAACAAACTCACCAAATCATTATATAGACCAATCTTTTACTGTTTTGTCAAAACCCTATATTGACACCTTCCTTTCACATAGAAAATTACCCAAATTTACCCTAGGGCATCATCCCACTTCATACAAACTCAAATCCTCTACCTTCAACCCATGGAAACACATAAAATATAATGAATAGGACCCATTCCATGAGAAAAGATAAGTACAGAAAGTGGAATGGGTCATATCACCATTTTAGAAGGAAATCAAACCTAAAAACAAAGAATTACAGGTTGCTTCAGAAAAACTAAGAAATCTCCCACAAATCTGATTGTTAGACTCTCAAATTTGAAATATTTGATAGATATT
>VDFB02105501.1:15434-38064 GCA_007258455.2 Sequoia sempervirens | reverse complement strand
TGCATTCACTAATTTCCTTGATTTTAGCACTTTCAGATTTTGAGTCAATCCCATGCCATGTAAACTTGGTAACTCATATTCAAATATTTAAATTTAAAATTTATAAATCTCATCCATTTAGTTCCTACCATAAGCCAACTTGGTACCAATTTCATATAATTACTTGCTTTGTCTTAGTATTGTAAGGAACTCAATGTGCATTCATTTATCATCTTAAAATATCTAATCATCCTAACACTTCATGGAACATTCATTGTGGAAATATTTTAATTTGGAGCACTAAAAGGAATATAATTTTTGCATCAAAGATATCTAAGTATCTGCAATGATTGAAGACTATTATCTTCAATGATTGCCATGACCATGAAGTTAGACTAATCAAGGGAGCTGACTGAGGATAATACAAACCTTGTCATTCAATAATTTGTCCAAGATATTTTAAAATATTGTTAGTCCTTAATACTTATCATAGAATAAAAATCATAATGAATGCAATAACTATAATCTGTGCTATAAGCAAGAACACTTCACATGTTACATATTACTGCTACACAAAGGTTCATTTTCATGGTAGGAAGGAATGATTCTACAAGGCATAGATTTTGCAAACATAAAGTTTGTAGACTACTATAATCTCAAGATAAAGTATAAACATAGATCAATCTTCTCTGGTCTCAAGACAAGTGAGTTTCAACCTTGTGCTAGACTATTCTTCTCCACCATTTCCTAAAATTAATTGTCTTAACCAGAAAATTTATTTTTTAAAATTAACATTCAATAGCTTGATATTTTAATCTTAACTTGATTATCTAAATTGATTGTATGTTTACTGAATACATTAACTAATTCATCTAGATAACACATTTAAGAAAAAATAATAATTTACTTTATAAAATAATATTTTTATATTTTATAAAAATAACTTTTACCTTAACATTTTACATTAATCTTATTAAGATAGAATAAAATTGAACAAATCAAAAATTCAATACTACAATTAAAACTCAAGCTCACCCCTGTATTCTGTAGGGAGTTTATCTTAACGTTTTACTGGTTAAGTGAGATAAAAAGTCAGGTGGTGAAAGTTTTGAGGCTTTTATTATAAAGTCTCTTAAGCTGATATTCCACACTTACAATCCTTTCTCAAAGATAAGACTTAAATTACGGCAACCTGTTCTTGGCCTTGTATAAATTAGACATCCTCTAAGCGATAGGTAGTGCCGTTGAACTAAATTGACAACGCAAAATGTAAAAGGTCTCACCTCTACCTTAGAAACGGTAATCTCACCTAGTCTACCTGATAAAAGATCCTACCAAAGATAAAATACATTACATCCATGCAATCTGATAGTCCTGTCATCCTACCAAACAAAATCATTCCGAACTTTCTTCTTTCTTTCTCGTTTCAACATCTCTATTTCTATTAGCTATTACAGAAGAAGAAGCAAAATCTGTAGAATACAGAACAGGCACTATCAGTGCTGATCCTAGGAAAACTGGCAGAGGCCCTACAACCCAGAGAAACAAAGGAAACCCACCATAAAAGACCCTATTACCAACTATATTGAAAGCGAAGCCTTTTTCCAACATCTCACAGATATATTCTGTACTAATCAGGCTGGCCAATTCGTGTCTTCTTACTGGAGTCGCTATTAAAGAGCCAACTTCACAGTTGCAGCAGATTGACAGAGAATGGCAGAGAAAAGAGAAGACAAAAAACATGAGTATTAACAAGTATTTTATTGCCAATATGAAGTCGCCTTGAGAGCCAAAGGCTGTGTTATTGAGAGGCTTTATTATACTGTAAGTGCTGCTGATCAAAGTAGCCACTCCACAACCAAACATAATTGAAGCTGTTGCAATCAGGGCGGATCCCATTATGCTGTTCCTCAGTGTCTGCAATACTAGAACTCCATTTTTTTCACCACCACTCTGCATAGAGAACACAGATCATGATTCATCAATCCATAGTAACAAAATACCCACAATTGAAAAATAAATATTATCTCTTCCTCCTTGGCTATGTTTATGTTTTTAAAAGCTGGGGAAGAGTTTTGATCAATAAAAACTAAGTATTATAGAAAATATTAATGAAAGAAGGAAATTTGCAGAGTTAAATCTTAAAGAATTCATACTTAGAAAAACTCATACCCACCTATAAAAACTAGTTTTAAAGAGAAAGGGTATACTTTAATCCACTCTATCTCTAACCCTAATCAGCGTATATGGTCTACTTGTATTGCTCTAAATCATTATCCTTATAAATGAATTTACTTATCGACTACATATATTTGCTTGAAAAAAATATGTTCAAAATTTGTCTAGCCTTTGTCTTGCTCATTTTATTCTGAACTTTCCCTGAACGAATAACTGAAGCTCTCTGAAAATTCAATATTTGCTTTTCTTATGAATGTTGCTTGAATTGGCAGTCTTGAGAGGGCGATTCTTACCTTCATGATGCCTTTAACCCAAAGCTTCCTTCCAATGCTGTTGATACCAATCACAGTCTTGAGAGGGTAATTCTTAACTCTATACCACAAGAAAGCATGGTATAAGACGGATAGCAGAAAACCCAAAGGCACAAGTACAAGATCTAGGAAGTATTTCCTGCACTCCATAATTTGGTTTCACTGAGATGAGATTCTGAAAACGTTGTTGGCATATCTATGGTAATAGTGCTTGTAATAGTTGCTGAGTTGTGATGCACTTTTCGCGTCAAGTAAATCAAGTGGTCGTGCCATTCATATATTAAAAACATTAGCATACTCCGGTACATTGAATTTGGTCTTCTTTTCATCGTTTTGAATCACCTCTCAAGGCATGCGTGAAAAGCGTAGAGCATTCATATATAAAAAAACATTATGTAAGGCAACCATGTAAAGTTTGCCCGAGGGATTGATGTTAACTTGGGAGTGGCCATGACGTAAGCAAAGCTGGCTCTTTAGCATGAAAATATTGCATTTTGAGGGTAACGTTGGATCCAGTAACTGTCTCCTTCATGGTGATGTCTTATTTTTTCTTAGTTGTATATTTTGTCGGTTGAGATATGTATGCATCATGGGTCATGAAATTTTCTCCAGTAAAACTATCAAGAATTTATATTTCTCTTTTGATTTTATTCATTGACATCTTTAGTCATGACAATTTTCCAACACCACTCAAGGTTTTGCAAGTGCGAGTTGCTCTGCGTATTGGGTTTCAGCCATTGAAATACAAGATAAATCCAATTCATATCACCTTTCTTAGTGCTTCTCCAAATTTTACTATCTATTTTTTTTTTCAATTTCTTCTTTTTGTTGTGGTAGTATCTAATTTTTTCTTTGTAATTTTTGTGTCAATATTTCTTGACTCTCCTTCATGATACTAATGTAAATTGGTAATGTTGAACATTGATCATATACCTAAGTCTTTTGGTAACTCTATTTCAAGAACATTTTCTAAATCAAACATTTTTACAATTTTACAAGAGTCAAACTTCTTCATTTTTAGCTTGTTATATGTTCCTAGTGGAAATCTTTCCTTCCTAAGATATACCATCACTTCTCAAATCACAAACTCTTCATGTTTTCTTGTTTCATCGTTTTCCTCCTTGTATTAACTTTTATTTCTTCCAAATGACTTCTCACATCTATGCATACTTCCTACACGTTCTACATACTCTTCCACATTTGCACTACTCTTTTCTTCTATATTGATGTCTCTCAATTTTGATATATCCTTGGACTATGGCCATAAGTGATTTCAAATGGTGTTCTTCTTGTACTATAATTCATTGAATTATTTTATGCAAAATCTTTATGTGGTAGGACCATGCCCCAATTTCTTAGCTTTTTCTCTAGATAAACATCTCAAACAATTACCCAAAACCATATTTATAACTTATATCTTTCCATTATTTTGTGAGTGATATGTAAAACTAAATTTCACATCTATCTACATCATCTTCCATAATGTCCTCCAAAAGTAACCAATAAATTTTTTATCCCTATCCAAGACTGTACTCCTTGGAACCCATGCAAGCTCACAACTTTCTTGAGAAATAAATTAACTACATGTACTATATCATTGTTCTTCTTACATGGAATGAAACTTTTCATCTTCAAAAAATTATCTACAATCATAAATATGAAGGCATGCCCTCTCTATATTATTGGGAATGAAGAAGGTTTAACAAAAATACACCAACCACAATGTTGGAAAATTTATTGCTCTTGAAGCCTCCTACTCTCACATCAAACCCCTAGTTGCTTCACCTACCCGTCACGAGCCCCCAACTTCAACGATAGTTTTTGGGATCTTCATCCCTGCAGCTCCTGATAGCTCCAGAAGTAAATGTGGTAGGCTATTTTGAATTCCCAATTTATGGTGGTAGGTAATTCCAAAATTTTGAGAGGGAATGTTGAAGAGACAAGAAGAATTGAAGGTAGTTAGTTTTGTCAGAAGTTGGAAGAAGAGTTCCTAAGTAGCAGCAGTCTGAAGAGGAATGTTTTGTTCTTTGCACTAGTACACAAGCAACAATATATGACTAAATAAACTACTAAAATTGCATATAAGTGACTAATTTAGGTCCGTGACCATTAGTAGTTTATTGCTGGTCATTTATAACACGACTAAATTTATGACTAAACTATTTTAGCCATTTATTTTGCCTCATTTATTTGGTCATTGATTTAGTCATTATTTTGTCATGGTGAGTGATTTATTTAGTCATATATTTAGTCATTAATTTAATCATATATTTATTCATTAATTTAGTTATTGATTGTTGTTAACTGGTCATTTATTTAGTCATGGTAGTCATTTATTTAGTCATTATTTTAGTCATATATTTAGTCATTAATTTAGTTATTTATTTAGTCATGGTAGTCATTTATTTTAGTCATGGTCGTCATTTATTCAATCATTTATTTTAGTCATGATAGTCATGGTTTAATCATTTATTTGGGTGAATCATTGATTCAAGTTACAAATCAAATCTAAATTAATCCTCACAAATTTATGCATATAAACTTCAAATATCATAAATATTGAAATTTTGAGAGAAACACCATGAAATAAATACTAAAATTCTTGAACGAATATGATTGATCGCAAATAGATCACAAATTAAGAGGAGCCACAACACAATATTTATCAGTCTGAAAATTTAATTCATTAAGCCTCATTGACAAATCAAAACCTCAATGGTTACATCATCGCTAATAAGTCAAAACATATCAATAAA
Organism: Sequoia sempervirens; assembly: GCA_007258455.2. Taxonomy (NCBI): domain Eukaryota; kingdom Viridiplantae; phylum Streptophyta; class Pinopsida; order Cupressales; family Cupressaceae; genus Sequoia; species Sequoia sempervirens. Next base: position 32,840 of record VDFB02105501.1, on the reverse strand, counting down.
ATTATTTTCTTCAAATTTCATTTGGATTTGAAACTCAAAAACCAAATGAAACTCAAAAATGTTTACAATTATACTTTACAAATCTTTACAAATCAGGGCTTTTGTTTTCCATATATTCATAGCCTCGAGAAAAAACTAAACATTTGAGATGAGCTTCACTTCAATTTCGAATTGAAGTTAATGCATGGCTAAGCTGAGAATGGGCTAATGATGCGATTACTTTTCTTTTCCACATTTCAACGTGCCCTGCAACCAAAAAAATCATCAAGAAACATCAAGAAAATGGACCCTTCATACATGTAAATTTGTAATCATAAAAGAAAGGTGACAGTTCAAATAATAAATTATCAAATTCTCCTCCAAAATTTAAAAGACTACTTCAACTTCATTGATTTTTTGCATGAATGTTACTTCAGCTTCATGATTTAATGCCATAAGCATTCATAGGGTAGGAGCACTCATACTTTTGGATACAACAATGGCTTCTGACCTCATAATGAATCCATTATCAGGGCTCAAAACTTTGAAAAAGAAAACATTTATGCAGATAGCTCCAAAAACCATCTCACAAACTTTAAAAAGACAATCAAAATTACATGCAAAATAAGATTGTTGAAATTTATAGATGAGACTCTTCACAGAAATAAGCATAACTTGGGGAGATAAAAGAAAGAATAAACAACAATTTAAGCTCAATGAAAAAAGCAACATTTGAGACTAAATGACGCCAAATGACAAAATGTATCAATCAATAACATGTAGCCTTGAGAGTGAACTAATCTCAAACCATCAAGTAGCCATAAGACAAAAGCAAATGCCCAAAAAGGTGAAGTAACATTCATGCAAAAAAATCATGAATATTCACCACATATACATCATTCTTCCAAGTGGGAAAAATATTAGTTGATAGTTCAAATAATAGAGTATGTTACTTTTAAATGAAAATTACAATCAAATCCTAATAATGAGCACATGTGAGGTTTTAACATTTAGGTTCCTTTACCCTGCGTAGATAAGGTTGGCTGCCCTTGCAAATACCCAAAATTGAACATAATCAAACACCAAAAAAAAAATACCAGTATTGGGTAATATATTCTAGTATGCAATTAAGTTGAATGGTATCTCCAGCATACTCTGATTGCTTGCCTAAAAAAAATGCAACCAACAAAGTTATGTTTTTTAGAGATGACAAAAAACTTGTCAAAATCTCTGCCATATGCATGGAGAATGGATCATAAAACTTGTCAACAACGCTTCTCTTCAAGGCTTTAATATATTAGCAATATGAGTAGAAACTCAAAATAATTCATTACACAAATTTCATTAATAATGAGTGGAAGAAAGATGCATCCAACTTACCAATTTCAATAATAGATTTCATAATGGATAGAAGATAAACATGTAACCAACAAAACAATTTCAAAGATGGGCATATCTTAAACAACTAGCACTGGAAGCAGGAATTTTTTTAAAAAATGAACTGCAAAGATTTCAATGATAGGCAGAGGAAAAAAAAATGCAACCAGCCAGATTCATTATAAGGCACGCCTCTAAAACTAGAAATAGGGGAGAAAACTAACGTACCCATGAAATCCACAAATTTCTTCAATGGGTAGAAGAACGATATCAACAAACCAATTTCAATGATAAATATGTGCTAATATAGGAATTAGGAGCAAAAGGTTAAAAATATTAACAAATTTCATAGATTTCAGCAATGGGTACAAGAAAGAAAGTAAAGAAACAAATTACATATAGCATACCTCCCTTTTTCCTGCAGTCACTACCAAATCCTCTGACTCATCAGCAGTAGCCCTTGGATCAACAATGTAATACCCCCATGTTTGTTGATTCATTAGATGCTCTTGGTACTCTTTGATATTTTGGATACTCTGTGATACTTTATGTGGTAGATTTATATTTGATCATGTGTGGTTTCTTAGTTAATTTGTTTCCTGCTCTTTACATTATGTGTGACAATTGATGATATATTATACATTGATGATTTGATTCGTTATGCAATGGTGTTCTTTAAATTTATATGCGATAATGTATTTCCATGATATTATGTTTATGATGACATGTTTAGTGTATCTTGGTGGAAGGACGGAGTAGTACCACTCGCTCGCGAGCGCCCTGCTACCCCGCTATTACCTTTCACCGTGTGTTTTCAGTGGAGATTATATGTTACTTGACGTTTATCTGTTGCAGGAATTGCAGGATTAAAAGTCTCGATTCCACCTGCTTCGGCAGGACAGGGCGAGCACAAAATAAACCCAACGAGGTACGATGTTGTTAAAGGAGTTGTTAAGGAAGAATTCCCGACCCAAGTCCATCATTTCGTTATGAGGTTGTTGAGTTTTGTGTTGATCTATTTTTGTCTTGATATTTTGTTTTTGAGTTAAATGATTTATCTAATTTATTTATGGTTTGGTGATAGTTAATTTAATTATTTTAGAGTTAAAAGATGAATTAAAGTTATTTTATTAATTATGAGTTAGTAAGTATTGAAGTTTAATTATATTCTAATTAAAAGTTAATTATCTATAAAAGTTTGTTTTAATTAAAATTTAGAATTAAGTGGTAGTAATTTAAAACAAAAGAAATTATTGTTTAAAATTAAATAAATAATAACAATAATAAATAATTAAAGCTGGAGATTCTTGTGGGGGTTATTTGGAGAATAAAATTAATTAATTCGAAATCTTCTTTCACGGGAGAGGAAGAGGAAGAGGCAGGGCTGTTGAAATGGGAGTTTGTATTCTTTTTAAAAGAGGGAGGAAAGAAGAGGTATCACGGAGTTTTGGAGGGATTGTCTGATTTTGTTTTGGAAAAAGCTGGAAGGATCGACGTGAAAAGAAGGGAGGGAAAGCGTCTAGCGTTGGATTTCTTCTGGCAGAGTAGGGCCTTGAGGTTCCTTTCAAAATTATGTTCCTTGTGTTTATGCTTCTGTTATTTTTATACACTCTTGGCTATATCGTTTGATGAATTTCAATCTCTGAGTGTATTGAATTAATTGATTGAAAATTTTTGTCTGTATAAACTTTGCAAATTTTCCATAAAACCTAAAAAAAAAAAAAAAAAAATTGTCCAAATTTATGCAATACAAGTTATTTGGATATTCGTAGTTGACAAACGAATTATTGTTTGGGTTTCCATCCAGATCTTGAATTTTTATTTGTTCATAACAAATTATTTGATCAATGCCTGGAAACCAGGGTTAAATAAGGGGTTTTACCATTTAGTTTGGCAAATACAGATTCATAGGTTTAATTCTTTCTAATTTTTGGAAAATAGCTTTAAATTTGTATGGCTGGGTAGTTTTATCTAGAGTAGAAAAAGGGGTTTATTTTTGGGTATCCTGTATACGATTGGTTGGGTTTCAAATCCATGAGTTTTCTTGCTTTACTTTGTTTTATTATTATTTTATGAAATTTATTTTATATTTTAACAAATGTCTATATGTAAATCGTCATTGGATTTGCATGCTTGCTACGAATCCTTGCGTTGGAGAATGAAAATGTAATTGTTTGTTCAAAATTTGTATTTTTGATCCCTGGCAATGTTTGATATGACGTGTCTGTGCTTTATATAGTATATAATATAGTCGATAGACTTGGTCCTTACGTAGTATTGAAAATATCCGAGTTGCGAATGTATACGAAAATTTGTATATCATAAATTAAAATCTGCGGTGGCTGTTTTAGTCCGTGCGTGTTTATTATTTTCTTTGCACCCTATGTTTTGTGTTAATATGTTTTCCCTGTGCGTAGAGAGGGAGGTGGTCGGCGACGGCCACATCACCCGATTCCCTAGGTCAGTACGCTGCATTCATCACTGTACAGTGACCAACATTTTTAATGCATGGGGTTTGGCAGAAAATGGAGTTTCCTGGGTTTGGGTGTTTAGTTTACTCTGTTTAGTGTTCCGTAATAGGTAGTTTCTCCTTTGTGCAAAAATTTTAAGTCTATTCGTAATTCTTTAATTTCATCTCTTTTTTTTGTGATTAGCGCACGAAGAAAGTTGACTTCGTTGTGCGAATAATATTTCGAACTCATGTATTCTATGGGCTTTGTTTTATATTTTGATTTGTATTATATTTAAGTTGTAGGTATTTAAATGGGTATGTAATTATATATTTAGATGTAATATTAATATAATTATTAATGTAATACTAACATATGTATGTATATATAGATATATATATATATGTTTATATATATATATATATATGTTTATATATATATAGGTTTATATATATATATATGTCTATATATATATATATTCATTTAATAGATATTGTGATTTTATTTAAGGTTAGTTAATAACTTGATAATATGATCGAAAGATAATTTACATTTAGTTATACTATTTAAAGAATTCGTTGAATATGGTGTTTTAAGGAAACAATGTAACGGTGAAAAGTAGGGATAGATTAGATGTTCTTAATTAAATGGATTTTTTGTGTTATTGAATTATATTTTTGGTGAGGATTTTTCCATATGTTTGAAAAGTGTCTTTTGGTATTCTTTTTAATGATTCTTTTGAGTTATAACATTTCATGTATTATGGATTTTTCTTTTATTGGGGGTCTATGCTCTATAAGGGAAACCTAGAGTTTAACAATCTTGTTTAGGAACCTAAGTGATTCTAGAGGTGGGGTAATGTGGTTACTCTTTTTTTTGCTTTATATTTGGTTTTGTAATGTTTATGGATCGGTTATACTTTTGGATTGTACCAGATTGTGGTTGTGTTTCCTTGCGGTTGGTGAGATGGTCATGCCTCACTTTTGATTGTCTTTTGATTCAGTTCTTTATGTGGTACAATCCTTGATGTTATTGTCTTGTGGTTGAGTGTTTAGAGGGAGTGGCTCTAAGTGGGTGGTCGGCGCACAAAGGGGCGCTAGGATAGCCCTCGTTAGAGTAAATTTAATAAGTGATAATTTAAACAGTTAACTAGGGGATGGGTAGTAACACACTAAAAAGATAATTGTTGCCTCATCCGCCTTTTAGTGCTACCACAGACTAAAGGAGATTGAGAAGGCCGTGGTTGGCATGATCGTTGCCTTGTCTTCGCGAAAGGTAACGGTTCCGCATGAGCAACCCTATGGGGTGGTTCCTTGAGATACGTAGCCTGGATAACCATAGATGGAGGCGGTTCCTAGCGCTTGGTTGCCTGGATAATTCGTCAGTAGATGGAGGCGGTACCTTGCAATAGGTAGCCTAGAGAATCCATGTTAAGCCATGCGATGACACTTCCCTCTAACATTCATATTTATGTTGTCTTTTGGAAATCCTTTGGAATTGGTCACTTGTCTTGTATTGGTGATTTTTATTGTTGTTTGAAATTGAGTGGTCCCATGTGTTGTAGTTTTCTTTGAATGGTGGTAAGTCGGTCTAGGCGTTCTTGAGGTGAGAATTCCTTCCTTGCTTAACTCTAACGCGAAGTGTAATTGAGCGATGTTTACGCACCCGTTGGGATTCTCTCTTTTATGCAGGTTCATCTTTCAGTGCTGAGTTGCAGTAGCGGTTGATTCTTTGGTTCGTGGGTTCCAGATTTATGTATTTATACTATTTTTGTATTGATGTAATACTCCCATCTAGTTGGGAAGTTTTGTATATAATTGCACATGGTGCTATTATGATGTAATCTCATGTTGATGCATTGTACTTTTATTGTAAACTTAGTTATGAGAAGAATTTACAATGATGTTATAACTTTGGATATTATTCTATCTTATGTCTTTATTGTTGTTACTGGTATAATCATATTTATGGATGATTGAATGTATGTTTCATGTAATGGTTAGATAAATATTCATGTTGTTAAGGATTAGTTCTTAAGTAATGTCCTCGTGTACCTCAAAGGATTGAGTCATACAAATTTGAATAAGCCAGGTACATTGTCGGTAGTCGCGTTCCTCCTTTGTTAAAAAAAATAATAATAATAATAATAATAATAATTTTGTTGCATTTTTACTTAATTCAGCCTTTGGGGTTGCGTGGTGACGTTACAAGCAACAACTTTCTCTCGATCGCCCTCTAAAACCAAGCAATCTACGCTTGGCATCGACTCCACAGTATTTGCAACCACTCAACATTATATAGCACCGTAATGGAAGGGGCCAAAAGAAACAACTCCCAATATAAATGTAAAATGCAAATCGTCACGAGAATAAAGGTTTTGACGGTTTTTAGAGTATGTTTTAAAAATGAAAATTACGACCAAGATCCTATCTGAGCACATTTAAGTTTTGACATTAGGGCATCCTTAAAATTGGCTAAGATCCTATCTTGAGCACATTTGGGACTTTATCATTGAAATTCTTTACTGATTTTCTTTGCTTTCCCATGACTATTGGTTTAAGCTCCTCAAGCTTTTTTGCTTCACCATTGGTTTTGACCTTTCACTTCTCATTTGTGGCAGTTGTAGCAGAAAATAAAAGGTTTGGGCGAGGGGTTTAAAAAATTATGGTGGGAGTTGTTTTATTAAATGAAATTTATGGCACCCATTAATACGCTAAAATTGAAATGAAATCGAGGGGGTAAATAAATTGGGTTTTTATACAATATATACTATTAAATATATTATAATATAATATTATTATATAATATTAGATATATTATAATATAATATTATAATATTAATAATAATAATATTATATAAATATTATATTATAATATTATATTATATTATTATAATATTTATATTATATTATTATAATGTTATATTATATTATATTAATCTAGAAAAATCCATAGATTAAAAATAAAAAATCATAAATTTAAAAACATAAATTTAGTATCTTTTTATGTAAAAAGGAAAATTTCTTAAAATATAAAATAAAAAAGATTTACTAAAACTTAAAAAAAAAATCCATAAATATCTTTCTAAACATATATCTCTATTATTTATTTAGAAAAATCCATAAAATCAAAAATTTAAAATTTAAAAAACATAAATTTAGTATCCTTTTATGTATTTGGAAAATTATATATATATATTTCTAAAAAAACAAATTTTGAAATTAAACAAAACATAAATCTAAAACAAAAAAACAAAATTAAACAAGCGCTCTGTGTGAGCTGGAGTCCCTGCCTTGAGTAGGTCTGTTTGTAGGGAGAATAGTGTTATGAGTATTTTGGAGTTGGTTTCTAGCCAAACAAAAGCATTATGTATAACGGATTCTGCTTTGAATTCTCCTAGTTGTGAACAGAGGTGCTCCTCCGCTTCTTTCGCCAATCACATTTACTAAATTTAACCAAACTGAAAAATTGCCCATCGTTAGAGAAGCTACAGTTAAATTTGCAATGTAACTTGACCATTTAAACATATTTCTATTAATTACCCAGACTGATATATAGCATCCTCACCCAACTTAAGCATATTTAATTTAATTAACCAAACTAAGAATTTGTCCATAGGTAGATAAGCCATGGTCTAATTTCAAATGTGAACTTCATATAGATGAAAATGTCCAGACAACATACATGGTTTCTACTTACATACAAACTTGAACTTGAGCTCCTTTGGTTGAATACTTAGAAGTTCGTTGGCCATGTTTTCTCTCAAATCAAACACAAATCAATGAATTCCAGTGAATTATAGAAAATCAAGGAAAATTTTCAGGAGTATGCAAAGCAAAGGAGCAAACCTGAGAAATTCAAATATACAAATTCTTTAACCTTTGGAACTCAATTTATTATTTAAAAACTGGGGAAAAAGAATGAAAATACACTTATTACATTGTGAAAAACTAAAATCCAGAGTGAATAAATTAGTCCCAAAAAAATGAAACTAATTCACTTCTTAGCATGTCCTTTATCTGGTTTTGGAGAAATGCTAACTGTGTTCTCGGAATGGCTGGAGCATAGAATTTAAATTCAGTCAGATTTTGGGTTTGAATTTCATCAGATATGACTATCCTTTATGATGCAAATCAAAAATCATAAAGATGGAGAATGTGAACGAAAAATAGTTGTGATTCTTCGCCCCCTACACATAACCTAATTATTATTCATGTTATTCAAACACTAGCCTCAACAAGTCACAACCTTATTGCTCTTTGAGACAGGAACGCTAACCTTTGTTTGTTGGACCTGTATTAGTTTTAGAGTTAAAATTTAGATGCTTTATTACACGGTTTTTGGAGTTATGTTAAGCACTCTTGATTGGCCTATGTTGGTTAGTCATGGACCTTGATGTAATCTCTTTCCTCCTGTAGCTTTCGAGCATTGACTTGAGTTCTGTATGGCCTTGTATGTAGATCCATGTGATCAACCATTTTTGAGTTCTCTCTGCATAGTTGAAGGATCAACTCTAGTGATATGACTCCCTTGTGATCTAGATGCTACGAATGGTGAAGACAATAGCAAAAACCAAAAAGCAATTATCCAGTGCGAAGCCATTGAAAGTTATTTTTTAAAATTTAAAAACTCAAAGTTTGTTGTGGGTTTCCATGGACTGTTTGATGCAACTCTTTATGCTCAAAATTAGTTTTGTCCGTAACCATTTCATACACCACAAAGTCCCTTGCTTGAAAAATGTGTGCCAGACTTGGTGAAAGCTCTGCAAATATGGTGCAAAAGACTTGTGTTCAATCAACATCTATATCACCTACAACATGCCAAATGATATTATCTAACTAGCATTAGTCAACAACATGCAACAAGCATTTCATAGTACTGGGTTTTATTCAAGTAAAAAGCATCTCAGTATAATATCCCGTTGAGGTGAAATAAAGTGGAATGCAATTTATTCAAGAATCAATTTTGAGATGATTTTCATCTCACTTGCAAGATGTAACCTGTTTGATTACTGCAATTGCATTTAAGTTTCACAAAACTCATCAACCCAATAGTCATTACAAAATAAGCATCAGAATAAACATAGCTGAGAACAATACAAAGAAGAAGATTGCATTCAAGGATCAAGCTGGATTGAACAAAATATTTAATAAAATGGAAGTAATTTGAGAACACATGTTATGCTTCAAATTTGTCAAGATGAAACTTGTTCCCTTGAAAAAGAAAAATTGTGATTAAATAAAATGCAACAACTTTTCATGCTTTACAATTATACAATAGTATATCCATATGAATTTTGGCCCACTCCAAAAAAGGAAGGACTCAATCAACCATCACTAATAATATGAATTTAGATTATAGCTCAGACACTATCAGATTTTGAAAAAAATGGTTTGCAGAGTTTGTTAATGCTCAAAATCTGATATGGCAATGCTTATCGCAAGCTTTTCACTGTAATCAAATATAAACAATTTGACATCAAAATGATTTGCTAATGACAACAATATTTTGGGGCTTATAGTAAATTTTATTTTTGGAAAGTCTCTAAATTTTTTCCGTTTCAAATGTATGAACATTGATTCAATCAACAAACTTTTTGTTTTCTTGTTGTCAACAAACCATAAGATTTTAATCAGCATGCCAATGAAACTATTAAAGCAAGACTCAAAATCAAGTGTTCATATAGAATTCACATTTATTTGAATTGTGACAAAACATTTCATAGATCAGAACCAAGATATACAATTTTGAAAACAAAAGATCAGTAGGCTCAACTTTCAATCCTGCTTTTCTAATTATGGTTGAAAGTACACAAGTTCACATTTTCCAAAAGAACAACATTTTCTGAGTAAATAAAGAAAAACTACCTCTATTGCTCAATCTATTAACTGGAGCAAGCACAAATACCAACTCCATACCTAGTTTCAAATCCTGGTGAAAATAGCCATTCTTGTGCATATAAGCTAACCCTTGAAGCATTTGATAGCAAAAGTTGATTATTTTGGTTTTAGAGAAAAGAGTATTTCTGTCTTTCATTTTATGGTATAGATTATACTCCTGCAAGACCGAAGGCAGTTGCAGCCATAAAAAATATTTATAAGCTTTTATAGGTGACTAACTAGAAATGCAATCCCACAAAACCAGAAAAGTTTGCTTGGACAACTTTTCATTGTGCAGCATAAACAAGGCAGTGAGTTGTTTGGAAAAATGCCTGAAAGAAATGTGGTCTCATGGTGATGCACAAAAACTATTTAGTAAGGCATTACTATTCATCCCTGTTAACCCCCAAAAAAATGCTTCAGAGAAAAGTGTAAAGAACATTCCAGAAAGAACGAACTCACTCTTAAGCTCTTCAAGCTGAAAGCTACTACCTTTTCAGGTGACAAATACATTTGTGATTCCTGATAGCACATTTTCTCAACACTTCTTTAAATGTTGCAATTATGTGTATGATTCCTGAGAATGAATTACAGAATTTTCTTCAGCTGTACAGTATGTATGATATAATTTGCATAAGAAATTCAAAACCTTAACATGAGCTTACTCACAGCTCTAGAATTATAATTGATATGGTTCTCATTTTGATGAATCCGTCATAGCAGTGAGCTCAATTTCAGGATAAAATTTGTAAAATAGTGTCTAATTCAATGTTAGAAAGGAAAAAGCAACTCAAAATCCTACCACCAAAACCTCAAAAACTTGCCTTTTTAGTTCCATCTCTCCTTTCATGTGGAGGCAAGAAAGTTAGGTTTAATAGACCTGAACGTTGTTGGTCATTCAAATTTTTCATATAAGGTTGATCCTTTTGAATACGACAAAGCTGCAATCAACAAAACCCATCAAATAACTTTTGAGCATTACAATAAGATGTTCTAAAGTTCTTGCATCAGAAACCAAGTGGCTTGCCATGATTTTGAGGAGTTACCTCAATGGGAATGTATTTTTTCTTATCCTTGCTACCAGCTTCAATCGCCAGAAATCCTCTCAAGCCAAGCCGTATATAGTATTGCTTTTGGAAATAGTCTGTAATAGTCATTTTCTCTCCATTGCTATAAAATATTTTAAAGAAAAACAAATATAACTAACTAGACACCCCTTAGGAAAATTATTGAGACAACAAATAGAGAAAACAATAAATAAAAAAAATCCTTAATAAACAGATACAAAAGAAAACAATAGATAAAAAAAGAATCCCTATTAAACAGAATATACACACATTAAAGCATCCATAGGCACATCAGTCAAGCTCTTAATGCGATAAGCACATTTGATATGAGTAGTTTCTACAAGGATACCTTTCAGTAACCTTTTCAGTTGCAAGAGAAATGAAGTTGTGTTTAAAATTAATTCTTCTACTCATAACTGGCAAGAAGCAACAAAGCTCAAATAGAGAAATTTGTTAATAGATAACATACTCTGGATCACACTAAATCACCATTAGAGTCATTTCTGGACAATTGGGCTTTTATGTCTCGAGGATCCATTCTTAATGCATTGCCACTGAAGTTAGGCAAGTCTATAGGCTCATAGAAGGATGTTGTAGCCATGTCTACAGAGATTCATCAAAACATTTGATCTATCAAATCTGTACGAAAATAAAAAATAAATGCATAAAAATTTAAAACCATTGTAATTAGTAATCATATTTGCAAAAACACCAAAATTCAGGAGTCAAAAAAGTCATAAAATACACTAAATGAAATAGAAGAATTAAGAAAGAATCAAAATATTATTTCAAAGAATCCCATCTATAAGTAACTTTCATGGGACTGCGAATGGTTAGAGTAATTCTTTGAACCCCTAGATCCTCGAAAAATTTGCATTGGAACATGAAGATGCGGAAGCTATGATTTATTTCACCTTACAACACGTTTCTTGTGTTTTTTTGAATGGTATGTGTTAAAGGTCATTTTAATTTATGTTTTTGTCTTCCCTTTGAGAAAATTTATGCCCCAATCAAAATTTTGGCAGTAAGTTTGGATTTGCTGTGAAATAGTGACTTTTCCAGCAAATTTTGGTCATATAAATGGCATTTGAGGTATATGAAAAGTTGTGATGGTTTGTTCTGGTTGAGGTTGAGGTGATTAGCTAGGATAGGTTCTTAGTGTTTTAAATTCCAATGCTCTGCAGAATTAGCTTATGACTACAGCCCTTTGCTGATGGTTGGAGTATAACATAGACTGGTGTAGACATTCTGTAAATTGCCTTAAACTACCAATGGCTACCTTTTAATGCTCTTCTGGCCTATGCCTGCGTTTCTGGCCCATGTTTGAGTCATTTTCCTTTTCATGATGTTTTAAGCATGTATAGAGCCGTAGTATTTATAGTTCTTGTTGCCTAAAGTTAAGTGATTGACTTGGTTGAGGTTCTGTTGTTTGTCAAATTGAATCAACTCAAATTATTAGATATGATATTTTCTGAAAAATGTTGATCGCAATGGCTTTGGGAGTTGAATGAAGATTTTGTTTTATCTTTGAGAAATTTAATTGCCTTTTGAAAATTGGCATCAAATTTCTTGTGGCAAAATAGTACTTATCATTGGATAATTTTTTGAGTTTATTTTTATATGGCATATGGGTAAAGAGGAGTAAGTTAAACATTGATAGTTTGAAGGATTGTGTCGCAGTTCTCTGATTGTACAATTATCCCACCATTATCTATGAGAAACATAAGTTCCATTGAAAAAATATATTGTAGAGGCAAGTGAAGCCACATTATTGTCAGAAAAAAAGAGAAAAGACTATTCTAAGACAACAATTCAAACAGCCTTCATTTCTGGTTCGTTTTAAAATTGCTAAAAAAAACCTTCTGTTGCCCCTGATTCTCCCTCCCCATACCGTGTCCAACACTTGGCTTGATCCCCAAAGTCAACCCAAGGAAGAATTCCACCTCTGATTCTCCCTCCCCATACCATGCCTTCCATGGTTTTTTGGAGTGAATTTTTTAATCTGCTTCTGCACATTTACAACAGGGCATTAGTAGATTACTACGAACACCTATCCTCACTACTTGTAAAAATTACAAATAAGGGTATCTTTCATAAAGCAAAAAAATATAATCAGTGTAGAGAGCATACAGATGCCATAACCAAAAGTTCAGTATTAGTGGTCAAAAATAAATAAAAAATTATGTAAATCATTTTTTTGAGGCACAGTAAAGATTCACCCAGTGCATTTGACAAGAACTTGTCTAAAACAAATAGATCCTATTTTCCATAGACATAAAGAGTGAGTTGGATGATCATGTTGCATAATTTTTTGGGGTCATTATAAATGACTTTAGAAAGTGTTGTGCATATACAATATTGGCAGAAGTCAAAACCATAACCAAATATACCGTGTTAAGAAAATTATAATCAAGAATTACCTGCTGCATAGTTATTCTCGTTGAAAGGTTCTCCAAGAGAAAGTGGAATAGATATACCAATCTACATGTGGCAAATATATCTTTTAGTTCCACCAATCAGAACAATTTGCATTTAAATTCAAACAAATGAAAATTTAAAAAGGTGAAGTCAAAATTTAAACGGATTCAAGCAACGAGAATAGTTACAAGGAAGAAAGGATGATAGAGTGTTTGCTCTGCTGTTGGTCTCCTCTGTGGGTCCCAAGAACATAGGCGTTGTTTAAAGATTTTCACATTTAATACTCGTGCTTACTAAAGAGTTTATTATGAGCTAAGTGTTCAATTTAAATGATAATAATAATTTGCAGAATAAAAATTAAGGCAAATGCCATGCTGGTATGACTTGCAAAAATAAAGACCTAATCCAAGTACCTCATTGCTTATGACAAAAAGAAATAAGTAAGGGACACTATTTCCTATATTTCAGTGGTAAATTACTCACCGTGATCAAATCAATTGCCTCTAGGCTAGCACGAGGAATGAGGGCAGCAAGGTTGGTTGGTTGAAACTGTATCAGACACTATAATTAGAATCAACTAGAGAACAATATGAATGAAATTGGCTTTGAAAAACAGATGTAGGATGTGAAGATACAAGACAAGTAACATATGTTTATCCAACTGAAACTACCTGTGGGAAGTTAAAATTCCTTGCAGCTGCAAGCTGTATGCCTTCGGGCCAAGTTTCATGGTCTGGAGTGCCAAGCACACCACAGATTTTGTAGATTTGATCCAGTTCACTGCAAATCATTTCACCACAAGGGTTAGATAGTTTATTGAGGGAACTCCATTGAGTATTCAAAGTTGCACACTAAAAGACCAATAAAATGTGGAGAATACAAATCTATGTAGAAGTAGAATTTTTTTTGGATATCCACCTTTCTCCTGGAAAGAGTGGCTTCAATGTGAAAATTTCTGCCAGTATTGCCCCAATTGCCCACATGTCTATAGAAGCATAATAAGAGCCTCAATTTTGTAAACAAAAATGAAATGAAATTCAAGGCATATCCTTAGCAAGATGAAAATAATAGCATATGTAATTACCATATCCTTAAGTTAGCAAGCAAGCAATCCTCAAACAAGTGAAAAATGTTGGTTTAATAATTTTTGTATTCGTATTTGATTAAATACAATAAGCCTAAGGTGGCTCACAAATCCCAACAATTAGATTGCATTTTCATTAGAAAGATAGCAAAAGGTCTTTCTTAGAAAATATAATATAGTGCAAACTAAATTTGTATGCATGCAACCTTCTATTTAGTGTTGTGCATTTCAAGCAACTTAAAATTAATTCCACAGCTTCAGAGTAACAAAGAACTAAAAATAGTGCTAGAAAACTAAACAAAAATGAATTGGGTTCTTGCATGTTCCAATTGCAGTAGTGCATGCTGGAGATTGTAGCAAGACTGGCTCTCCATATCACCACAAAAAAAGACATGAATTGTCTGTAAGATCTTTCTTCTAGTCAAGATGCATTTGATAATTAATTGAAGTTATGTTTAATTGAAAATAAAAATATAACATATATTTACCATCTAGTAGAAACATAATCTGTGTAAGGTGGATGGGAAAGAAATTCCCTTGCCAGCCCAAAATCTATATTTTTTATGACATTTGTTATAAACAAGTTCTCTGATAAGAAAATATAAGACGTCAGGAATTTTTGCATTTCTTTTTTACAGAGAAAAAGCAACGCTCCACACCTCTCTAATTTGCCAAAAACATGCTGCTAACACTACAGTGCCTGAAACAAAATGCTATCAAGGAAATGTACAATGTAAAGCTGAAGAAAAAATGACTTGATACAAATTATTTCGTGATACCAAATTGAAGCCAGATGAAACCCTACTCCACCATGGCAAGTTCCACCAAATAGATACGTTCATGCTAAATAAAAAATAGATCTTAAAATCAGAGACCTACATACCTGCATTTCAAATGAAGAGCACATGCTACTAATCGAAGAGCCTCGTCTACTTGGTTAACCTTATAGAGGCCATCAATTAGAGTAGTAAATGTAACTTCATCTAGAGTACAATTAGCATCCCTCATCTTAGCCACCAATTTGAGAGCTTCATCTACATTGCCTACCCTATAGAGGCCACCAATCAAGGTAGTAAATGTAATTCTATTGCGACAACAATGACCATGCATCATTTTATCTAACAATTATAATGCTTCATCAATATAACCCCACTCATAATGTGCTCTTATCAGACTGTTACAAGTTATGACATCTGATTTGATTTCCATCTCTCCCATCTCAAAGAAAAGCTAATTAATTCTAGAGAAATCGCCACATTGGCCAAGACTATTCAATATCACATTGAAGGGCGCTATACTCAGGGAAATCCCCTTAATTTTTGGCTAAATGCACAAGCTCCCAGGCCTTGTCTACCTTCCCTACTTTACACAGTGCATTAGTGAACTGAGTAAAATGCAGAACATCTGGGAAAGACCGGCAACATTTCTTACTAATGTGAACTATAGTCATTTCTGCCTCCTGCAGTCTGTTTTCCTTTAACAATGTTAAAAACACTGCCGACAAACTAGTCTCATTTGGCACATAGTTGGCCTCCAAAATTGCATGTAATAAATTGAGATCCTCATTTGTCTTTTGTGTTTTACAAAAGCGCAAGCATTCAATTTTGGGTATGTTATTTTTACCTCATGGAATCTACATGTACAGATTTGTGCAACATCTTAGCCTTTTCAAAGTGGGTAATGAGGCGCTCGGCCAAGTCAAGTCCAATTGAACACCCCTACTCTTTAATCTTATTCAGTAGATCTTTTATTTTTTGAATATGCAAACTTTTATGTCTGTCTAGGAGCCTAACAATGAAGGCATGGCAAACTAAACAGACTCCTTCAACTATGTGATCTTGTTGTGGGTGTGGTGTATTTTTTTAATAGAGCAGTTTGAGCTACATAAAACAAGGACCAGAAACATATATTTAAATTTTTTCCTTGAACCTATGTACTAGAAGATTTGCAATCAAATAATTTACAAATCAAACTTTGAGCAAGGATTTACAGCTGATAGTTTTTAATGTGATAGCCTATCTTTATTAGGACCTAACAATCTCTATTTTCAAGAGCCATAATACCTAGTCTTATATCTTGAAGAATAATTGCAAATACAGAAAGTCTAATCTTTTCAGTTCTGCATATCCTTATTGTTCTTAGAGTTGGCTTCAATAGTTTCCTTGACTGAAATAAATATAAATAATGGTATTTGTGATTAGTTTAGATATCCAATTCTTTGATATTGGAATCAGATGATAAGTTCCCAATTTTTGACAAAATCAAAGAAACAAAGATTTGTAGCATAGCCGCCTCTAAACACCAGTAACCACGAGGAGCATCTATCCCATTACACATTCGTTTTCTCAAGATATAGTCATACCTTTATTTTTGTTATTGTATGTTGATTCAAATGGCAATACAGCCACCATATCCTAACCCCACATCTCCAGGTGACTTGGATTTATAGTGATAAACAAGGTATACATCAACTGTTTGAGAATATTAGCACAATTATTTTGGTGAGTGGTTGCAAAATTGTTGCTTTCAGTTAGAAGAAATATTAGGTTGATTTTGACCCGATAATACTCAGATCTAAAACACAAACACTCACTTATTTCAATGCCCTAGTCCAAAGCATTGCTACCAATGGGTTCTCAAACAAGGATATGAAATAGCTTCCAGAGGCTTAGTGATTTTGGTAAACCAAGAATTACAGCCAGTCATAAGAGAAATCACCAAAGTCCTCCAAACAGTAAAAGTTTGAAACTCTCATCTCTGTAAAGCAGGCAAGAGGATTTGCTCTACTATGTGTACTTTGTGGACTATGTAATCCATTCTTTTGACTAGATGATGTAATTTCTTTGCCATCTTTAATGCAAAAGAGTGTCTGGTAGATGAAAACCATTTTGTGTTGTAGAATATAAGAACAATTGTCGAAGATTATCTTGTGATGATTTTCTTTTCATTTGATGCAAAGGCTTTTTTATTTGAGGAAAAGGAGAAATAAGCATTCAGAACATGTGAAAGGCTTGCTAGGATGACTTTAGGGATTCCTGTGGTGGTAGAAGAGAATAATAGACTGCCATTGCTACCAGAGAAGGAACAGGATACTCAAGCATATGGATACAATGATGCAACCTTATTAGGAGTTGTGCTTAATTTATCAACAA
>VDFB02105501.1:0-14534 GCA_007258455.2 Sequoia sempervirens | reverse complement strand
ATGCTTTCTGAGAACTTTCATCAGCCAACGAAGACTTTAAGGCTTTACTCTAACATCTTTTTTCAAGTGGCTTTTTTGTTCTCTCGCGGCTTTCAATTTTATGCAAGAAGAATATGGTAGCCAAGGATCATCTTCAGCAAATTAAAGACCAAGTGCTGCAATTTTAGTCCGCTAGTAATGTTTGACAAAGTAAAATCGTTCAATATATGTAATGAACTCTCAGCTGCTCAAGGTTGTAGACATTTCTTTGTGATGCTTTGGCTGTTGTATTTCTTGTGATGCTTTTATCATGTTCTGGCCTTTCTAGCCATCTCAAGTCAGAGCTCTTTTTTGTAATCTTGTTCAATATAAACATTAGTCTCCTCACTTTTTCATAGATAGCTCTGACTAATAAGTTTAAGATATTGAGGAACTTGACTAGAAATGCCCTAATACTTAATATTTTTTGTTCTTAAAATTTAAAACGAATGAAAAGATTGAACTTGAGATTTATCTTAAAGACATCTATTATTCTAATAATAATATTGAACATAATACTTTCTTTTCATAATATAACATAAACTATATTAATTAAATTATATTCATATTAACTATAATTATAATTTTTAAAATTATTATAATTTTTATATTGACCTAATTTTTTATATTAATATATTAATATTTATTATCATAAATTTGAATACTTATTATTAATATATTACATGAATATACATGCTACAATACCTTGCAATGGGTTGCGTATAATATAAAATAAGGGTCATTTTCCTATGCTAAGGGAGAGGAGCTCATAGTGGAGCACCCTAACTTCACATTTTTCAAAATCCTATGTGAAAATTTCAAATCACTTCCAATTTTGTACAATAGTTTATTTGACAACTCACATGCTTCTATATTTCGTTTTAAGGCTACATCATCAAATATGATGCCACATCAACATGCTTTTTGTTGAGGTATCCAAAAAGCCCCCCAAAAAATGTGAGACCAATAGTGGTGCACTAAGTCATGTTTTATTGGTGCGCTAATGTGGCATCACATGATTTGTCTGTTTATGTACTTTATGGATAAAAAGTGTTTTGCAATTGGATATTAAGGTGCTCCACTATGGGGCCCACTAAGGACTACTTCTATCCCCACTATTGGACCCTGCTCCACAATGGGCCCTCTCTCATAGTGCATCTACAATGAATTTACTTGATGGAGTTAAAAATATTATGCATTGATGCCACATTTTATATTGGCTAGCTTTTGTTGGCATTTGGGATTGTTGAAGTTCATCTTATTTGATAACAAGAGGGAAGCATGAGGGTCAACCAAACCTATGGTTGTTGTATTTGGAAGGCTTAACATGTTAGAGGCATATGCATACATATAGAGCATGGCTTCATCCAATATGTATGATAGTCTCCACCAAAAACTATAGCCACATGTAAAACATAACTATAAGATTATGATAATTTACAAGGTTTGCAATGTTTGTTAGGCACGAATAGAGGTGCAATTAAGCATAGAAATATTTTTTATGTGTTCTTTTACCTAAATAACACTATGGTTTTAATTCTTTGAGATACTAGGGACAAAGGAGTACACAACTTCATTACTAAACAATTAGATATATAAAAAATAAAATGTATGTGCATATTGCATTAAATAAAGATATACTACTAAAACTTATATAAATTGACTAGAGATATCATTTGAAGCCACTTTTTTTACTTAAGAGTTATTTTATTTTATTTAGAATAATTTTATCTATCATACATGTGAACATACAGATTTTATTATATATATTGTTTGCATTTTCTTCTATATTTTTTAGTTTGATTAATTGTTTAATTATTGTGAAGTTATTTCTTCAATCAACTTGTGCCCATTGAAATTTTCACTCTAATTAACAAATAAAGAAATTTTCACGTATAGCTGTCACTGATTTTGACAATTTCAGCATTCACTCTGAGTGGGTCACTTCATTTTCATTATTAACAGAACCGTCCAAATTCCACTCCCATCAGTGGGCTCTGAAATAATGTCGATAACGTGTTAGATACGTTTGCTGGACCTCGGACTTCCCTGTCGCTGTCAAAGGACGAACTTAAACAATCTCATATGGCAATGGAATCTGCGCAGTAAATACTTCAACCTCTATGGAATAAATCCATTGTAGATGCACTACCATACAAAAATAACCAATCTTTTTAAAATGCTGGAGGCAGTCCATTGCCAGGTATTCTTATTATTAACTAGAACTTGCATTCATGGGAGGTGTGAAGAATGCCTGTCTTTTATGTGATTATCAGTAGCTATTTGTATTGGAAGTATTAAGTTATATGAGGGTAATATTGTATTATTTTTGTTTTGAATATAAATTTTGATTTTGACTTGCATAAATAATTTTTGTATTATATATTTTGTTGGATGTTGTTTAACATTTTTTAATAAAAGATGATTCAATTTCTTATACTCGTTATATATTATATATAAGAATAATAACATTTTTATTTTATTTATTTTAATAAAAGTGGCTATGCCACTGAACTTTTATTGATTGAAAAGCAAAGTTTACAAAACCCTGGTTCAAAAGGAGCATATCGGCAGGAAAGAAGCAGGGAAGAAAACCTCCGGTTATAGCTCCAAAAAAGGCAAAAAGGCTAGCCTAGAATTACTACCAGACCCAGACAAAAATCCCAAATAAAATAATATCATTTAACCCCCCAAAGAAGCCCCCCACGGAAAAAGACCCTGAGCCAGATACAAAATATTGGTACCAGAGACCAAAGCAAAACATTACTCCAAAATAGGCGGAGCCAACCAACATAGAAATATAGTGGCAGAAGATGAACCAAGATCCAACGAGAATTTGTCTTCTTTCTTCAGAGGAGGAAGTGTCACCGTTGAAAAAACTAAATAGCTTCATCAAGTCGACAATGCAATGCCAGAAAAAGAGATAACACCAGTGGGATGAGTCATAGGAGGAAGGTTGCCCAAGCCCAGGAAACACCTTGAATTAGATTCTTCAAAAGAAAACACAAGTAAACCTGACCTGAAACCAAACAGAAGATCTCCAAAACAACCATTAGAAAGAAATACATTAATATAAGAAAACCTTCAATGGGGAAAGAATCAAAATAGTGCCAATTTGGATGCTTCACGAAGAATCGAATGGAAGTAGGATCAGGAAGAAGGGGAAGCCGGCCAAAACACAGAGAAGGATGTGCATAGATAGTAACAGAGTAAGAACAACCCCAAATTATACACCAAGAAACACATTCACCTGGAGGTGCAAAGGCTGGTCGTTCCCTTCAAACCACTACCAAGCATAAAATATAGTAATGAACTGGCAAAATCCAGTGATACCTTTATGAAACCAAAAACCCAAAACATGTGGCCCCAAAAAGAAACGTATCAATAACATTTTATGGTATGTTAAAATATATATTATTGAATCCTTTTTTTCTTTGAAATCTTTACATTCATTTTAAAAATCTCAATGATCATATGTTATTTAGTTAAGTATTGAATCCTTCTTTTTTTCTTTGAAATCTTTACATTCCTTTAAAAATCTTAATGATCACATGTTATTCAATCAAGAATATAATTTAACATGTTGTGGTTAACTTGTTTGTTTTAATTTAAATCAAAATTAAGATAAGTATCCATTTTGTGTGAAACAAAATTCTACAAAAATATCATTTTTCTTTTATAACTGATATTATGATGCAAAATGATTGATAGAAATTATATACACCTAAAATTGACCATTTACATTTGATAAACTTATTCCCATTTCATCAATTTCCATCACCTACTTATTTACATAATATTTTATTATTTAATTATTATTTCCTATTTTCTTCTATCATCTTATGTCCTAGATGAAAGTAATTTATTTATTTTAATTACCTATCACCTCTTACCTTACCATCCTCTTCCACTAAATTAAATAAATATTGCTATTTATTTAATTTAGCTTCATTTATCCTCATTTGCCCCCAAAAAAGTGAAATAAAATAATTAACTATATTTTCTCCTAATTCTCCCACTTGTTATAATTGTAATCATAATCCCCAAATAATCTATGCTAATCCTATACACACTCCTTTATCCATGATTAAGGGAGATGAAATCTCTTCCCTTAAATTCCCCACCCAGCAAGTACCCTTCATAAGTATTTTCTCCTTTTTGAAAGAACCCCAATAAGGGTTTCCATTTAAAAGTACTCAAAAGGAATGCTAAATTCCTTTATTCTCCTTCACCCACATGTCTTTGGAGTGTGAGGATAATACTTTCCTTTACAGCATGATCTTCTCTACACTCCAAAGATAAAATCTCCTTCGCATTCACCCTCCATGTGACACTTAGCATCATCTCATGCTTTGAGGCATCTCATCCACTCCTAGTGCTTGATCTTCATATTTTAATCTTGACCATCCATGCATTTGTACCCCCAACATTTATATCCAATGCTTGGAATTTTTTAAATAATACCAAACATCTATGATTGGGGAGTTGTTATGATAACAAAATCTATATGTGATCACACATTGCAATACATAAAATCAAACACCACGGGCACACATCATCATACCAAGAGGTTTGAAATAGATAAATTGGTTAAATTCTATGTTGTTTAATCTTCTTTTCCCAATCATGAGTGTTTATTTGATTATGTTCTTTT
This sequence comes from Sequoia sempervirens, assembly GCA_007258455.2. Taxonomy (NCBI): domain Eukaryota; kingdom Viridiplantae; phylum Streptophyta; class Pinopsida; order Cupressales; family Cupressaceae; genus Sequoia; species Sequoia sempervirens. The sequence goes on along the minus strand of VDFB02105501.1, from coordinate 9,862 downwards.
GTTTTTATTGAAATTCCCATTTGCATTGAGCATATTTTCTAGCACACATTATTAAGATGCTCAGTGGGACCCACATCATGGGTTGTACTAATAAAATTTTGTTTTTTGTTGTTTTTCACATCATGCAAGTCCAAAAAGGTGATTTTTTTTTAGTTTTGGTGAATTCATTTTATAAATAGACAAAAGTGACTACAAAAGGTGAATTTACAATTTGGATATCCTCACTCATACAAAGGTGAATCCATAGTCTAGATTTCCTTAGTCATAGAAAATAAAAGAAAAGAACAGTAGGAAAATGCACCTCCCATATTGATGAACCTAACCTCAACCAAGTCAATGCATTGAAGAGATTCCTATTGGAGTATTGAAGTGAATCCAACCTGAAATAAGGTGAATCTAATCCTTTGTAGGAAAGTGTAATGAAGGAAATTTTGTAGACGTGCTAAGATGAATCTATAAATTCTAAGGAAAACATGATTTGTGTTTAAGAGAATATGTCATATTAGGGGAAAGATGTATATGTGATTATTGAGGTGACTTTACCCTATTCTTAGGTGAATGTGTGAGGTACACAATTCTTTTTAATCCTAGTCCATTCAGTCAAAGTCTTTCATATTACAAAAATAATTCTCTAACATTTCTTTCCTGTGATTATAATAATAATAATCTTCTTGTAGCCTGCATTAGTCAAAGACTAGTCAAACGAAAACTCCTAATGATATTTCGTATAGGTCCCAAGAAAAATAAATTCACTTATCTAGGAGCATGTGTAAATTTAGTAAAGGTTTAATTAACTTTTTTTATTGTACTTGGCATCCTCCATTGATGTAAGCTCCCCACTTACACCTTTTGGTGAGATTGGGGCTCAAAAATCATGGATTGACCTAAGTCTTGTTATGTATATCCTAAGAGTTCTAGCTACATGTTCACTTTTTCATTACACTTTGTGCTAGCTTGGAGATCAAATAAATCTAGCATGTCATTCTCTTTATAAGGAATTCTTAGGGATTTCATCACCACAAGGGATGACCTCAACCAAGTGAATTGGTAGGGTATGGAAATGAGGGAGAATAAAAATTGTATCTCAATGTAGTCATTTCACGTTTAGTGAAGCTTTGATGTTTGGGTGATACCAAGTTAGAAGTGTAGGGTTGGTTTGAAGGGTTGAGCTAATATTTCTAACCCACACTTGTGACGAGCTAGTGTTCATAGATGTTCCTCATGTACCCTCCTAATATTTAGAGGGTTTATTAAATTTCCTTATATAAGCCTATCATAAGAATCTTGTATCCATTAATTAGTGTGGTACAAGGGATGTCTATCATACCTTGAAGTTACTCATGATGTACCTAAGTTGGTTGTTGAGATATGATTCAATAGGATGAAGATTATATGCCTCCTCAATAAGGGAATTCTCATATATACAATTTTCCCTACCTATCCAACATCTAGAAGATGGTATTAGCACTTGTGTTATGAGCCTACACTATTTTTCAATCTTGAATAATTCTAGTGCTTATGCACATTCCTAGTGTGTCTTCTTGTGATATACCTCTAAATATCTTCCATCTATCTAGTATGAATTAACTATCTTATTTTTAAATTTTCATCTTTATTTCTTTCGTAATTGATCCTATCCAATTAGTTAGTTGAATATTCATATTGGTTGGGTGAATGCATCGTCCCTTAGGAAAATTATCCTTTCTCAAATCCATAGTCCAATTTGTTTATCCAAGTTTTTAAGGTGAATCCATCCTAATATTTGGTAAATCCTCTTTTAATAAGGTGAATCTAGTCTATATCTAGGAAAATGTTATTTGATTTATTATTCACTCATCTTATTCCAATTTCTAGTTAGGTGAACCCACCTTGATATCTAGCGAACCTATCTTGTACTAGGTGAATCCATTCTATATTTGGATGATTTCACTTCAATTCAATTTTTTCCCTCATAGTTTAGTTCCACTTATGTGAATCTATATTTTATCAAGTGAATACACCCTATCCATAGGAAAATACACTTCCCTGAGTTCAAGTCCATCTCACCATTAAAATATTGGGTCTACTTCTAGTCAAGTGAAACCATGATCATTTCAGAAAATCTAGACTATTGCATAGTGAATTCACATCAAAGTGGTTATGTGCCCCTTTAAGTGAATGTACTTTATGCTAAAGAGAATGTGGGACCATAATAACTATAAAGAGAAAATAATTAGTTCCATATGGTAGCTATTATTTCCTCATTCCTAAGTCTAAAAATGAAAAATATTCTCCATATTCAACACTAAGAAATCATTTTCATGATATTGACCACCATCAACTCATATAAAATATAATCCTCTTTATATAAGTATTTTGGTAAACATAAGCCATCTATCACCATAAATACAACCCAAATACCTTTTTAAGATCATAAATCCCCAATCAAACAATTCATCTCATTACTTTGTCAGATCTTAACCTATCCCCAGTTAGTAATCCCTTAGTTGAACTATTGTACATTTATCTAGAGGTATAGTCTGTATCGATATCATCCCTTTCTTGAGAAATTCATAAATCTCATGTAAGAAATCTATCAAAAAAGTTTAACACATGATACTTATTGTAGTTATGAGGAATACTATCAACCACCCATCTAATGTGTATCAAAATAATTTAAAATTTTGTAACTTTAAACTTAGAAGGAACAACTTCAAGCACATAATTAGGTATGTACCAACTCATACAAACCACCTCCATGCCCATTACTTGTTTGCAAGAACAAAGACACATGGACTATAAATATGTTGGGATATGGAAATTCTCATTACCATATACTCAAAGGTGGTGAAACCTCCAATCCAACCACCCAACTTGGAAAACTTATTGAGTCTAAAATGATGTCCCAAACATAATACTCCCTATTATTAAAATATTTGATAAGTAATTCAAATATTAGGGACTTATTGGAATGATATATTGACTACAAAGAGGATTTTATCCTAGAATAATTAATTAATATAGGTGCTAAACTCCCATATGAAACTAATATGTATAAGCTAGATAACATAGTTAGACAATAATTTCCTAAATCACTCTTCAAAAATCCATGGGGTGGTAAACTTTCCCAACCTGAATATCCTCTTCTAGGGAACAATACATATTAGTCAAACTTTTAGGTAGATACAATAATAAAGCTACATTATCCATCACTCATTCCTTGACATTAGGTTTCAATAATTTTCTAACTCCTACATTTCAAATATCTCTTAGCATCCTTCCACCTATATCTCTAAAACATCCTCATCTTACATTCCTTAAGTGTCTGCATCTTGCATCCCTCAATGATCACAACCATTTTATATCCCACCATCCTCTTCTACATAAATCCATCAAAAACAACCTCTTGATGTCCCATAATCTTCTTATATCCCCTAATTTTTGTACATCCTACTAACATCCACCAATTTTTCACATATGTCTTACATATCCCCACCCTACATACATGTCATTCCATCGAACCAAAAAAATCCTCTTGTATTAGTTCATTCTCCTTCAATCCTCCATCCAACCCATTAAAAAAAACTCCCAATCACCCTCTTTATAGTTCATATCCTCATGGGAAATATGTTAGTCCCTTGGGTCATTTTGTTAATCAATAAAGATATGTAGTTAATACACCCCATCAATAAGTAGAAAGAGATTAAATTGGCCCTAAAGAGATTAAAAGTAAGAACAAATAAGAAATAATATAAATTTTTAAGAGGTCTACTTGTATTCAATCATAACACAACTATGGTTCCCTTTCCTCAAATCTTTGTAACTCTTAAGGTTTATAAATACAAGGGATGTTGGAAGAATGAGAAGTTTGTCATTGATGTTGTTGTTGACAACATGAGCATGTATGCTAAGCACACAATATACTATTATATGTTTTAGTGTTGTCATTGATGTCAATATTGCATCTTGGTGTGAAGAATTTGGTGCAGATCATTTTGGTTGGTTCTAGCATGCTTTGGAATTTTTTGGAAGACATTTTTTGTGAGATGGCTTGATCCCGTAAAGTTGATTATGATGAAAATTGACTAACTGTTAATTCTGATAATTTTATGTAATAGAGCATCTAATTTTTGTGTTTGCACTAGTCCATGAATGGAAATTTCTCTTTGTGGTTCTAGCATAATATTTCTAGTTGGCAGAAGCATCAAATTGTAAAATTCCATCTTGTTTAAATGCTTTTAGTTTGAAAGTTATGGATAACATAACTAGGACCTGGCAAATTATAGTTATTTCTTGTATAGTGTGCATATGAGTAGGAGACTCCACACTTCTTCATGGATAGGTTTTTGACTTTGCAGATTTAAGGAGGTATTGATAGATGTGAATAGAGTATGAATTTTAGTTGGCATGATGTTTTGATGTACACATGTTCGAATATGGGTATATAGTTGAAGTATTTTTGTATTAGGTCTTCTATAGTGTTAACCTAATAAATGTGAAGATATATATGAAGATTAAATAAGTGTTGCAAACTTATGTGGGAGTTATTATAGGTCCATGTTGACCTATTTCAATTTTTTTAAGGATTGAATCTTGGTGCAAAGCATGTGTGGGAGGATTTGAGACAACAAGTCATATATTGTATATTTTGTATGTTACATCTAATTTGGCTGACCTAGTTGATGTTATGCTTGAAGGAAATATATATGCTAGATCATTTTTGGTATTTTGATGAATGAGAGACATGTAAGTGATGTGAATTGAGTGAATATTATTGGAGTAGTATGAATTTAAGTTATGAATGTTGAATAGAATATTAAGGTGATGCAAATACAAAGGAAAGTAGGATTTTAGATCAAAATCAGATGAAGTGTGTAAGGTTAGTTAATTGAGCTTCATTAGAAATTTATTTCATGCATATGATAGATGAAATTGTAATAGTTCAATTAAAGCTATGAGCCACAAACCATCTTCTATCTTTTTCTCTAAATGGGAAGTGAGTCCACTTGGATAGTGAGTCTACTTGCAGTGAGCACTTCTATAAATATGCTATAACTGGTTATAATATATTGTGAGCTAATCCTCACTATGGTTTTTCCATTTTGGGTTTTCCATGTAAAACTCTTGGTGTTCATGTGTTATGTGATGTTGTTGAATGTTTCATGCTTTCTTTCATGACTGTAATTGAATCTTCTAAGTAGGTGGAATGTTTAAATGTTTAAATGGTGTAAAAGAATATTGATTCATAGCCCTCCCACTCTCATTATTCTAGGTGTTCAACAATTGGTATCAAATCTTGGTTCCATGGAAGGAGCTTAACCATTTGGGGAAGATTTTGGAGTTTGAACACATGGTTGTTAGAAGATTACCCTTTCCTCTAGAAGAGATTCCTATTGTTGTATTCATAGAAGAATATTTTAGGCTTGAAAATGATGGAGAACTCAAAGTCTCTCTTAAAGATCTTGAAAGGAATGAAGATGACAACAAATATTTAAAAGAAAAATGTAAAAGAACCAAAGGAATGCATTAGAAAATTGAGAGACCAAATCAAGAAGTTTAGAGAAAGGCATAAGGAATTAACTAAACAATTAGACCAAGCAAATAAAACCATCACCGATCTAAAGGTGCAAGTTGAAGAAAATAAAATAATTAAAGAATGTCTAAATGTAATGATGAAAATCAAATATAAGGAATGCACAAAGATTGAACAAGAAGTTGTGAATATGAGATCAGGTTTGGAAAAGGAAAGGATTCATCAAGCCAAATTCAAGATGAGTTCTATAAAGCTTGATGAAATGATTGCAAATCAAAAAGGCTCTAAAGATAAAGAAGGTTAAGGATTTGAAAATGGTAAAAATTCAAAATCAAATTAGACATAAAATGTTGAAGATAAGAAAAAAAATGGCAAGTAGGTCTAGAACCAAAGGAATGAAGCTAGAAGACCACTAGTCAGACAACCAAATGCACAAAGGTACCCATCCTTTAATGGTTTCAATTATTCTTGCAATAAATTTAGACATAAAGAAATGGAATGTACAAGCAAAATTAGTCAAGATGTTCCACCTTTTTATGACCAGTCAATGTTTTACATGCAAGAAATTTTGTCATGGAACTAGTGTGTGTAAAATTCAAATGATGAATGGCTATAAAAATGGTAGAATAGTTACATCTTTCAAAGGCTATTGTTATGCATGATGTGGATTTAGGCATAAAGCTAATCAATGAAAATAATAATGGTCAAAAGAATGTTATATGCTATAACTATAATAGGCTTGGATGCATTTCTATTTTTTGCAAGAGTAAAAATATGAGGAAGGATAATCCAATAAAGAAGAATGAACTAATACAAAAGATGGATCCTACAAAAATAAAGAAGGAGATGGATAAGATTTGGAGAAACAAGGAAGAGACAAAGGTTAAGGATTAATCTATAACATCATCCAATATAGATGTTTCCTCTAGAAATTGAGTTGAGATATTTGGCTCATGGGGAGCTTTACTGAATATCTTTTATCCCCTACCAAAGAAAATGGTGTGGATTCCTCAACACAAAGATATGTGATGTATATTGACATGCTTGATATATTAGGGTATGTGCAAGATCATGATGGGCCAAAAAGTGGTGATATGTAAGTGATATGATGGCCATTGTGGTTGACAACTTTTTTTACCCAAAATTGATGAAAAAAAAGGGGTTTTTAAAGGAGATTCTCAGTTTCCACCAATATAAATTATGCTTTACTTTGAATTTAATAAATAATTATTATTGATTTTCTATTTGAATTATAACTAAAAGTCTTGATTGATAGGTTGATTGAAAACATTTAGTATAGCTTCTCAAAATGGTATCACATTTTTGAATCTAAAACATGTGTCACATTCTATGTTTCACATAATTAGACCAAAAAGAAAAACTTGAATTTCATGAAATTTTTAACCAAGTATATGGTTAGACATATGAGTTTTTTATATTTTAAAAGCTGTGTATTAAAAAATAATGAATTTAATTATTTACTGAAAAAAATTACAAAAAAAATATACCACATCGGTATATGAGCCCTCTAATTTATATCTAATATCTTATAAAAAAAAATACATCATTTTATTGCATTGTATTTGTCGCACCCAATTCTTATTTTTTCCTTAAAATTTAGCAATACCACATTGAAATTTTAAATTTTCACCAAATAGATTTTTCCTTTTTTTCAAAATAAACTCAGTAGTTTAGAAACTACATTCAATTTTGCCAAAATTTATCTATACATATTTTTGAAATAATATAGATAACTTATTCAAATTTTAATGCTTTCTCACTTTGATTTTGAATTTTTTACCACTTAAGGGCTTTATTTTTTCCATGATGATCCTACACATACCCATTGGTGAAGATTGCAGAAGAAAATATGATAAGTGGAAGTTTGCACAACATCCAAAATTGATTATGCACACAGTGAAAAGTTTTCCAACTTTATTGTTTGAAGAATTCAATACAAAATTAGGTTATATTTGAAGGTTTATAAGGTGATTTCACTTAAGAAAATTACTTTAAAAATAATTTGAGAAGGAGAAAGAAAAGTGAAGAAATCATTTGAGTAATCAAGGCAATTTGAGATTTGGTGCATTCAAAACCCTTATTCGGGCAAGCAAAAAAGAAAAGGTATGAAACAATCTCTATTTTTCCATTTTTACAACTTGAACCTTGCTTGAAAGCCGCATTTGAATTCATTTTCAATACACTAAGGGTACAGAGGTTACAGAAGTCACAATCTAGATTCAAGAAATACCTTACAAAGTCCATAAAAGTTGACCTGTTAGGCATATTTTTAAATGTTCCATATGGGGTTTTTCCAATAGAGGATATAATGATTTACATTCATGGTAACATGGAAGAATATGATCATAGTAAGCTAGGAGATATTTGGGAGTGAACTTACTAGAGAAATTTTTTCTCTAAAACCAAAATACCAAAACCTAGTCGTGAAGAAACTGGATGCATGGTAATGGTTTCTAAATTTTTTATTTGATTATAAATGCATTAGGATTACACTAAGAAGAATTCACGATAAGTTTTTCTCGACTGGCATGCTTGGAATGATAATAAAGGAGGTGATCAGAGAAGTTACAGATCTATGCTCCATCTGACCAATTCCTGTATTGAAATTGATCAAGAGTGAGGTTGTCATGGAACTCACAAGTGAAACATATGATAAGAGAGATCTAGCTATAATTTCCATTAGGAATCCAGTTGTAAGATATGTAGTAATGATGACTGGTTATAAAATCTACTTCAAAAAAAGAGAGAAAACTTTGTATCTACTACTGCAATCAATGTGGCATATGAAATGATTGAAAAAGGAATGGATTATGATATTTGTGAACTATTAAGGGAAAAAGTGATGGATAACTTGAAGAAAACCAAGGATAAGTATGCATTTAAGTATGGAACCCTAGTTGTATGTCTACTTTTTTATTTCCTAAGGAACCTCTCAAAACTAAAAGTGTGAAATAGCTCCAAGGAATACTAATAACTCATCAAATTGTAGACTTTATGAGAATTCTTGGTGATGAAAAGGTACAATATGATGCCCTTGTTGCTTTATTTGTAGTTTTCCAAAAGATGGTGCATGAAAGAGATAGAATTCCTAGGAAACTAGTAGAAAATATCAAAATGACATAACATTCCTAGTATCAATAGATGAGTGTATGATATAAGTAGTAGAACCAAAGAAAGAGTGGATCCTAGCCTTGGGATATGAAATCAATGAACAAGAAATTATTGGTTTGGATTAAATTTTATTGGAAAGTCCAAAAGATGCCACCTAAGCAAGGCATGACACCTATGAAGAAAAGTCTATGGAGGTACATATGGAATAGAGAAAATCTCATATAAAGAAGAAGGTTGAAAAGATTGTTGACAAGTATGCAGAGGAAATGGACATTTCAATAGAACAAGTGGAGTAGGAAAGAGAATAGGCTAAGGGATAATCAAGTGTTATAGGAGGTTTAGGAAGCATAAGAAGATTTGGTAGGAAAACTATCACCCCTCCTACTATCTAAAATTTCACAGGGATAATTTCCTCTATTGAAGAAAAAGAAGAAAACAATTGTTATTCCTCTAGTAAAGGAGAAACCCTCTCTAGTCATGCAAAATACAAGAGATGAGAAGAGGAAAATTGCTATAGTAACAACACATGTAGCCCCTTCCAAGAAAATATTGAACAAAAATATATTAAGAGAAAAGAAATACAAGTGCAAATTTACAAGAAGAAGAAGAGGAAGAAGGACCACAATTGGTCCACAAAAGGAAAAATGCAACTTCGCAAGGTGAAATGTTAAATGAAGAATATTTTACATCGATGACATAGACAATGAAGAAGGGATAGAGGAAGAACAAAATAAATTTGTAGTTCACATGAGGGATAAGAAGAAAGAAGACACTAAGAAGGTGTCTCTAAAAAATAAAAAGAGAGTAGAAACAAGCTAGACTACACCAACACCAGGATAATTTCCTCTATTGGAGAAAAAGAAGAAAAAAATTGTTATTCCTTCGATAAAGGAGAAACCCTCTCCAATTGTGAAAAATACAAGAGATGAGAAGAAGAAAACCACTATAGTAACAACACGTGTAGCCCCTTCCAAGAAAATATTGAAGAAAAAGGTACTAAGAGAAAAGAATACAAGTGTGAATGTACAAGAAGAAGAAGAATTGGAGGAAGAAGGACCACATTTGTTCTATAAAAGGAAAAGTGCAAATTCACAAGGTGAAGTGTTAAAAGAAGAATATTTGACATCATTGACATAGAAAATGAAGAAGAGATAGAGGAAGGATAGAATAAATTTGTAGTTCACATGAGGGAGAAGAAGAAATAAGAAACTAAGAAGG
>VDFB02105500.1:0-27839 GCA_007258455.2 Sequoia sempervirens | reverse complement strand
TAACCCTAACCCTAACCCTCACCCTAATCCTAACCCTAACCCTAACCCTAATTAAACCCTTACCTTAACCCTAATCCTTATTCTAACCTAATTAAACCCTAACTGTAAACCTAACCCTAACCATAGTCCTATCCTAACCCTAATCCTAATCCTAATTCTAACCATAACTCTAACCCTAACCCTCACCCTAATCCTAAACCTAACCTTAATCCTAATTATAATCCTAACCCTAACCCTAACCCTTACCCTAAATACTAAACCCTAACCCAATCCTAACACTAACCTAACCCTAACCCTAGCCCTAATCCTAATGCTAACCCAATTGAACCCTAACCCTAATCCTAACCCTAACCCTACAAAAATTTCAAAACCTAACATAATCCTAACCTTAATCCTAATTCTAACCCTAACCCTAACCCTAACCCTAACCCTAATCCTAACCCTAACCCTCACCCTAACCCTAACCCTAACCCTAATTAAACCCTAACTGTAACCCTAACCCTAATCCTAACCCTTAACCTAACCCTAACCGTAATTGTAACCCTAACCCTAACCCTAACCCTCACCCTAATCCTAACCCTAACCCTAACCCTAATCCTAATTCAAACTTAACCCTGACCCTAATAGTAAACTGAATTAAAACCTAATGCTAATTTAACCCTAATTGTAACACTAACCAAAAGATTTATCTTGTAACCCTAATTGAATGCCAATCCTAACTATAAATGAACCTTAGCACTTACCCTAACTCCAATTGAATCCTAATTAAACCCTAACCCAAACCTAATTGAATCATAATTATAACCCTAATTCTAACATTAACTAAACTCTAATCTCAACCCTAGCTCTAATTGAACCCTAACCCTAATTGAATGCTTACTAAGTCTTACCATAATTATTATTTTTAATATAGCTTTACAATATAAATGATTTTTCCTTTTTGAAATGTTTTTATTTTTTTCTTGAAATATTAAATATGTTTTATGTGTAATAGTAAATTTAGAATATTTCATTTTTATTTAGTTTTTTAATTTTTCAATTTTAAATGCATTTATTTAGATTTTTTTTAAAGTACAATTGTTTCTCATCCTTTTATAATTTTATTTCTATTCTATTATTAAAAATATTTTACAATGACATCAAAGATTTTTAAATATTTTTAGTTTAAGTATTAATTTACAGTAAATCTAGAATATTTCTTTTATACTTAAAGTTTTGAAATTTAGAAACTTATCTTTTTAAATGCAATAGTAAATTTAGAATATTTCTTTTATACTTGACTTTAATATTTAAAAGTTGAATTGTGTAATTTCAGAATGGGCATTGTATAGTTGCAGAGATTATATTTAATATATTTTTTTGGATTATCATAATATTCAATATTTCCATTTCAAATATACTTTTTTTGGATTATCATAATATTCAATATTTCCATTTCAAATATACGCTTTTAAATATTTCAATTCTCAAACATTTATATTTGATTATGCATTTTAAATTAAGACTAATTTGATTGAAGATATGATTGAAAGTCTCCCAATATTAGCATATGATTTTTTATCTTTCTATTATTATTTTTATTTTCCTCGTGCTTACAAAATCAATGTGTTCTATCTTTCAAAAGTTAATATAATAAAAAATCATAAATTATTTTCTATCATACAAATAGAAAAATTTAATGGTATTATTTTTAGATCCTTTTACCATTTGTAGATAGGATTCAAAATGTAATCATGCCTTGTTTATTCACTTCTAATTTTTATTGCACAATTAATTTATTCACCTCCAATTTTTATTGCACAATTAAAATGGCTTTAATAATTGCATTATCAATAGTAAATGCCTCATGATCAAATTTTAACATTAACTAAACTCCAATCTCAACCCTAGCTCTATTGAACCCTAGCCCTAATTGAACGCTTACCAAGTCTTAAGATATTTATAAATCCAATGTTCAATTTTTATAAAAAAAATTTATATTTTATGTATGATGAAATTTACTAAAAATAGAAGAAATAAATTAGATTGTAAAAATATATAAAATATATATATTTAAATGAAATTAAAGAGAAAATATTATTACTACTGGCCCATGGAAAATAATGGTTAGTTGATTTTGAAAATAAAATATTAAATTTTGTGAACTGTCTCTAATCAATAATAAGAAATTGTTTTAGTTTTATAATTTAATGTTTTTAAATTAATCAAATGATGAAGAATAAAATTTTATTATAATCTCAAAAAAATTCCCAAATTCTATAGTTATACAAAAAAAAATTCCATTTTGATGAATACAAAAAATAACAAATAATTTTGACATAATTTATGGAAGGATCATACAGAGTAAAATAAAAGTTTTAATGTATGATTAGTAATGTTGCAAAGGGAAATAATTTGTAAAAATGAGACTAAAATAAGATGAAACACGAGCATGCAAGAGCATGTAGTAGAAAAAAGAAATGCTAATCTATAAATCAGTGTGCTTTGTCATCCAAACCATAGATGCATTCTAATTTTATAAAAGCTCTCCTCAGGTTGTCAACTTATACTGATGTTTCCAAATTAAAACAAAACCGATTCAACTACAACATGTAACACATGGAATACGGTTTAAGAAATAGAAGGATGTGCATGATGCTCACATGGCCTCCTCATACGCCATCGTGCTTGAGCCCTTATGCCCAAGACGAGAACGGTCGACTTGTCCTGCATCATGTGCTTAGCTGGGAACAATGAAATGAAGAGCTCAATGGTACATTAATGTTAGTGGATGGGGATGAACACCAATATTATTCAGCAGATACAGAAGACTAGCATAGAAAAATGCTTTTGAAAGAAATTAAAAACACTGAAAATGATTTTATTGATAGCAATTTTCAGTTTTATATTATTCACGACATTATGCTAATTCATTAAAAAATCTAATTATAAAATGCAGATAGCTTGTAAATAATATACCTCTACAATCTGCAGTTATCTCTATCCCCCAATCGTCGATGCTTTCCTTTGTTCCATCCTATGTAACATCAACAAAAAGAAATAATCTTTGGTAACTTAGCCTAACAACATCATGAAAGTGGGGGAAGTGCAGGTTAGAGAAGCAAGCTTTGCAGAACGTTGTTGCCTCTGCTCTAAATCTGGTCAATACTGGCAACTTTCCATGGCTCGACAATCCTCAGTTGTGTGCTTCGATGATAATGAGCTTAGCAATAAAATGTCTCCAATATGATTTGCTATATTCAACCAGGCCTCAACGAAGTTTCGGGACTCCACAATTTGTCACTCTTCCATTGGTTACTCTTCCTTCTTCAACTGCCCATTATTCCCACCATTTTTGTAACTGATCAACTTTCTTTTTTATGTACACAGGTCTTTGGAGCCCTATATGACTGTAGAACACCTCTCGGCATAAAAAGGGGTTTGACTAAGACAAACCCCCATGCCCTAACATTCAACATTTCTCTCTCTTGCCTTGTGTGTTTGCAAATTTAGATCTCTTGGAAACTTGGAAATAATTAAGAATCAAGTTGCAAGGTTTCTCAAGTCTTCTCTTCATTCAACAAGTCAAAATATCAACAAAAACTCATTTTTTCAGGTTCATAAATCAGAGTTTCAGAAGCGAACACTTGTAGAAAGCCAATTTTGAGTTTTTTGCATTTTTAGATACCCTTTTGTCAGAAACAAGTTCCAGAACAGTTTTGCAAAATTGGGACTAATTCGCCCAGAATGGAAAATGATTCCCACTAGGTCTAAAAATTAGCATCAACAAAATTCCATAATCCATTTCTAATATTCATCCATATTCTAGGTGCACACTTTCAGTTTGGTCCATTTATGTTTCAGTTTTCTATTCATTTCCAAGTGTTCTTACATTACAAAATGTGTTTTCAAACAAGTAATTTTCCTTTAGTTTTCATTCTTTAATCAATCAACCTTATTAGCTTCTTGCATTCAAACATTTCATCTAGGTATATTACATTCATATTCCATCCATATTACATTAACTTTGAATGTAGACATAAGCATTTTGGCCCTTCTTTCTCCTTTTAGGTGAAAAATCCTAGAAGCACTAGAAAGAACTAGGGTACCAAAAATCTATGTTACAGTAATTATAGAGGGTCCTTATATGATCCTATTTCTTTATATGGAATTTTTCTAAGTGCCACGATTTCCAAAGGCCTTCAATTAGTGATCTCAATGCTTCAATAATTGGTTTATCTTTTCATGGTAGTCTCCTCGAGAATGCCCATAATTCATTATCATCAATGTCCTCAATTCTTTGGCACCTTCCAATGGCTCTTGATATTTTTTTTCTATTTGTTCTCAATTCTTGACTTTTCTTTCTAATGATATGAGCTTTCTTTGTTTTATTACTTTCTATTGTTGATGTAATGACATGTGTTGTGTGATATTACTATCTTTTGTGTATGAGGTGTTACCGACATTCTCATATGTGCACTCATTAGATTCTTCACAATAGATTTTTCACTTGAATCCTATGATGTTCTCAACCCAAGAATCATCATAATGGACCTATACTTTAGACTTCTCATCATTTCAACAAAATAGTTGGCATCTTCTAGTCTCATTTAATTTTTCAAACACTCTCCAAATCTTATGAGCATGTCTTCTACAAGTACATTTTGAAATCTTATCTTCCATCTGTTGCAAAATATTCTCATCAATATCAATCAAATACTTGTATTTTCTATGCAAAATTCTAGGAGGTGTTCTCAAAGGTAAATTTTCCTCAACATTGAGAATTTCATCGATATTTAAATGAGATGGGATAGATAGCATACCTTTGATCGGAGATGAAATAGATGATGTACCTTGAAGTTGAGATGGAAAATATGGCATACCTCCTTCACATTTAAGTTATGATGTACTTTTAACATGAGATGTGGTAGATGGTGTCTCTCCATCTTGAATTGTGGTAGAGGACATGTCTCCAACTATAGGATTCAAATCTCTCATTGAATGAAGGTTTTGCATTTGTTCCCTTTGTGCCACCAATACCATATCTCTCATTGATGGTTCATGTTCCTCTTCAATTGGCATGTATTCTTTGATGGTTTCCAATTTCCTCTTCTCACGAAGTTGCCTCATATGTTATTTTTTCTTTGCATTATTAGCTTCTTTCTCTTCTTGTGTTGGTTTAATCCTTGATCGTTTCCTTGACATGACAAAGAATTTCATTTGTGGCATGAAAAAGAAATAAATAAATAACTTGCACAAATCTGAAATTTGTTAGAATAATAACATTTTCCGTAAAAAGACTAAGAAACCTTCAAAGTCAATTGGGTGCACCATCCTTGGAGGAGAGTTTGACTTCAGTTTGGGCAAGTTTAATCCAAATTTATTTTTGTTTGGAGGTATTTTTGAACATTTACCAGCATTTTCAATGGTTCATCCTTTAGCTCTAGCCTTTCAAGACTTCATTGCTACCATCTTCCATCTCTTATTGTTAGTTTTTATCATCATAAGGTAGTACCAAATAAAATATGAGTGATTTTTGGGCATTGTACAACCTTTGTGGCATGTTTCCTCTCATCTCTAGCCACAAATCTTGTTAGATATTCACCATATGAGATTCCTACAACATATGGCAGCTATACATTCATTGTTTCCAAACAAAACTTAAATATTTTAGATTTGAAAATGTGCATATTAGTCAATTTAAGTTGCTCCAACAAGTAGAAAATCAAATAAAGACATTTCGAAGGTGATAAGTTGGTCTTTAATTCAAATACATGCAATTTCAATACCCTAGGGCTTCATTTTTTAATATTTGTTGGTATTTGAGGATTTATTCACTTATTTCTAATCTTATCTGATTTTTTATTACAATGACAAAGGAAAGGAGAGGATGAATGATATTTGAGCTACAAACTTTGGGGATTAAAGGACTTATGCATTCAAAAAAGGGAACAAGCCTAGACAAAAGAGGAATTGTAGAGAATTAATATGGAGGAGATACCTGACACTTTACAAGATTTAAGAGAACAACTATAATATAGGAATAGCTATATAATAGGGGAAATGAAACTTAATATTTTTTAAGAGCGGAATCATAATTTTTAACCTAGAGTTGAAGAATATTTGGACAAGATAGAATGCTTAAAATATCCAAAAACCTTTAGAAAATATAACCACCAATTTTAATGGGAGTTATTTTGAAACTAAGGCTAAATATTGAATAGGTAGGAAGTGATGGTGATTTGATCTTTAAAATGTGAATAATTCTAAGAATTATTGGCTAGTTATATACCATATTATTAATCAAGTTGCACTATGGTGGGACAATCAAGATAGTGTGCTAGAATCAAAAGTGATGTTGTGATTTGGGAATTATTCTAGGAGTAGTTCCATATCAGACCTTAACCAACATTTTCCTTTGGATTATTTTTCATCTATGAATGAATTTTTCTAGTTTGGGGTGAAGTTGATTTTTTTCCCAACCATAGAGGGTTTGACAAGAAGTTTTTGACAATTGGTTTCATTTTTAAGTTGAAGTGAACCCCATAAGTTTGAAAAAATTGAAGTGTATTACATGATCTCACAAGAAGCATGGAAATTTTCAAATAGAGCATAACAAAATCAAAACATTGTATTAAGCATGTATGATAAAAAGCGATAAAGAAACATAAGAGAATGAAGGAAAATGTAAAGAACATGTATAAATACTTGAAATACCTTGAAACCAAAGATTCGATTGGAGAAACTACCCAATTATGTGTAGTATTTTTTTTCTTGCATCAAACTCCTCAACAATTTGAGCTTTTCACTATCTTTTTTCCTTTTCAAAGTTTACTTCTATATTACTCTAATAGAATTACTAAAAACTATAGAATTAACAAATGTATAATGTTAACTTATAACAATTCAATCATAATTAACATTGCAACACTACAAACATGAAAATTTGAGTTCATATAATCAAATTTTATGTAAAAAATCTATTATTTCCTCCCTAAGTTGCAAAATGAAAAAAAGGTGGTGGAAATTTGATGCAAAGGTGGTGGAATGTGTAAAAATTTCCCGTGCTTTCCCTAATAGCATGAAAAAGCATTTTTTTGACATATCACACACACAAGCAGGAGAATAACAAATCATGTGGGCTTAGATCATGGGTGCCCTACCATTTTTAAAGCAAGACAAAGTGTACTCACATTATAAGTGCACCTGCATTTTGAAAATTTTGATTTTGTAAAGGTTTTATAACTCTTATCATGTGTCAATAGGGGTTGGGTTGAGGTATGTCAATGCTACCTTTATTTGACCAATTATGACATCTTCTAAGTGTTATGCATGTCTTGTTTTGTCTGTGATACAAATTTTCACCATAATTCCCTATACACTCAAGCGTATACATTAACCCTCAACCTTATATCTTAAATCCTAGACCCTGAACACTATATCCTATACCTTAAAACTATACCCTATACCCTACAACCTCAACCCTCTACCCTATACCTTAACCCTAAAACCTATAGCCTCAACCCTCAACCCTAGACCCTAAACACTCAATCCTCAACCCTTAAACCCTAAACCCTTAAACCCTCAACCCTTAACATTATACCCTTAAACCCTCAACCTTAAACCATAAACCCTAATCCATTAATACTATACCCTAAACCATCAACCCTCGACCCTAATCCCTCAACCCTCTACCCTCTACCCTATACATTAAATCCTCAATGTTAATCCCTCAACCCTTAACCCTAATCCCTATCCCTAAACACTCAACCCTTAAACCATGAACCCTTGACCCTTAAATCCTAAACCCTTAAACCCTAATTCCTTAACCCTAACTTAACCTAAAACCTACCCCTAAAGCCTCGACACTTAAACCTTAAACCCTAGACCTTATCCCTAAACCCTCAACCCTAGATAGTATACCTTAAACCCTAATCCCTCAACCCTCAACTCTAGATAGTATACCTTAAACCCTAAACCCTCAACACCTAATCCCTCAACTCCTAATCCCTCAACCCTCAATTGTAAACCCTCAACCCTCAATCCTTAAACCCTAATACCTCAACCCTCAACCCTATACCCTTTACCCTATACATTAAACCCTCAACCCTAATCCCTCAACCCTATACATTAAAACTTTAATACATTAATCCCTCAACCCTTAAACCCTCAACCCTTAAACCCTAAATCCTTAGAGTCCTTATGATAAAGAGTTACAGCCAAGACACTGTCAATATGAGATTTGGATATCATGGATGTCAAAATGGATGGAGAATTTTTATGAGGAATATGAGATGTAGATGGATTGGTTGATAGTTTGAAATATTTGATTCTCCAAACTTGGGATGATGAGCAATGAAAGTTGGGTATGGAGATTTAAGTAGAATTAGGACCAAATTCTTGATATACTTTGTATGTCACTCTTGAAGCGTTCTTTTGCATCATTGGACATCCTTTATGGATGAAGTTCCCTTTTCTATTTTTCCCATAATTTCTTTGACTAATGGAGTTTGATAGGATTATTTTCTTTCTTTTCTTTGGAATCCACTTGAATTTTATTTGTCAATTTTGATTTGTAGATTCTTTTGCATCAATGACTTGCTCTATTCTTTGATATAGACTTTTCTCTCTATGTTGGTCCCAATTAGTGGGTTGAAAGATGCAAGGATGAAAATTCATGATATGAATGGTTGGAGTGTTGGTAGTGGTTTTATCATAAAGTCTCTTCATGCTCCCCATGTTGATGTTTTCACTAAGTAAAGTTATACCAGATATTATGGAGACATCAGAAACATGATTAGATTCCTTGATTGTTGAATAATGAAGACCTTATTGCTCAGGATTGTTGATATTCTATATTGGTTCTAGGATACCATGTTTATGTAGGCCTTATCCTTTTCCTTGATAATTCACCCATTGACAAACTACCATTGAATATGATTTGTCTTGGAAACATAATGCTACTTCTTCTATGCTCTATTGAGAGTCTTCTAGAGTAGTAGTAGAAATATTGGATCCTAATTATGATTCACAGTTAATGTAGGAACCTTCTTCCTGATTTGTACATCTGGAATATCACTCTAAAATTTTATTATTACTAGATCATTTGTAAGGATATCAAGAGTAGGACACTCTTGCTTTGAAGGAAGATTGTCTATGTGTCCATCAAAAAGAAGCATCTCATGGGAAATATTTAGTATATGAGTATGGTCGTCATTTGTGACATCTTCAATGGATTGGAAGATATCCATTAAGTCATGATAGTATTTAGGGAAGTGAGCTCTTGATCTTGGATTATGTCAGAGCAACTATCACTAATGGATTGGAAAATACTATGTAGATCATGATAATGTTTTGAAGAAATGAGATCTTGATCCTGACTTCATTTAGAGAAACTTTCATTATACTGAAAAGTGTTTTCTTTTTGGAAAAAGAAGGGAAAAAAACTGAGAGGGGGGGTGAATCAGTTGTCACAAAATAATAAAATTTTGAAATTTAACTTAATCTTAGATCTAGTGAATAAGCAATTAACCATGAGCAATTAACAAATCAGAGCGACAAAGAAAACCAAGATTTTTTTACGTGGAAATCTTGTTAGGGAAAAAACCATGGTGGCTATTAGTCCATAATATTATACCCTATTAAAATTATAATAAAAATAATAAAGGGGAATGCACATCCATTCAGGCACACTGCCTAGAGCTCACTGCTCAATTATAGAAGGGGCTCATTTCCCAACAATACAAAATAGGATTAAAATCTGGGGGGTTTGAATTGAGAATATAGCTTTTGCACAAGCTTGATTACAATTCCAATTAAGCATAGAAAACTCCTTCACTTTGCACTACTTCACACTTCGCTCAGTCTTCTTCACACTCTGCTCTACAATCGAATAATATTCACACATACACACATAGGATCACACCCAACACACGAAGCACACTTTGCACTGATGAAACAATCACTCTTATATATCTGCTACATGAGATTTCATCAACTTAGTCGACCAGGAAAATATATTTGAAATGTTGGCCCAAATTTACAATCAAATTTTCAATGTGGATCTAAACACCATTGGCCAAAACAATGATGTAATTCAAAATAGTATTCACGAGCGCACCAAACATTCAAATTTAACTTTTCAAGGATCCACAACACGTTACCACCATCATGTCAACCAAGAACATGAAAAATCAAATGTGCGCAAGAAAAATATTTGACCACAAGAACACCGATCAATCTAGATGTATTACAAAGATAGAGCATGATCTAGAGACATCCATAAACATCAAAAAACAACAAAGAATCATCTGCAGCAATTGCGATTACTAGAATCACACAAACTTCACTCAGGAACACTGACAGAGACCAAGGAAATACTGTTAGACCACAACATGATCAAATCTAAATGCGGACCTCTAAAACTTCTTGTAGATGATCTATATACTCTAAAAAATAAACCCTTTAGTCCACAACAACTAATCTTCAACGCACAAAACAAGATGCCTTCATGACCTACACAGTTCCACTGGGAACCTGGAACACTTTCTTTTACAATTTTCTCAATATCCTCGACATATATAGCCTCTGATACACCAAATGCTAATAGTGTTGACATCAAGGACAACCACATATCAACAACACATCCACAGCATCCAACAATCTCCCCCGTTGGCATTGATGGCAACATATGATGTGAAAAATACCATCAACCCAACACACTTGCTTTCCCTTTGCTTTTGACTCTTATCAATTTCTCTTCTCTCCTTAAAAGGATTTTTCACATTACACTTCTCCCACTTTGACATCAATGGAAAAGGTAACCATGACCTTCCCATATACACGCTCTAAACCACATATCTACACATTTGACTACTTCTCCTGAGTAGCAGCCACAAAAACATCAATTTGGATCAGAATATAGCAATGTAGCTCATAGATTGATGCAAGTAAATGCATATTTTAGTTCTTATCAAGAGGGGTAATTACCTCTAGCATTCCTCTGAGATACTCAAAAGTATCCTTCAACAATGACTTAGCAAAGATGTTTGCAATTTGTTCTTTGGTAGGCACATACTCTAATCTGACTTCTTTCTCATTCACTTTCTCCCTCAAGAAGTGAAACTTGATTGATATATGTTTAGTCTTAGAGTGTAGTGCTAGATTCTTTGAAATATTTATTGCACTTGAATTGTCACAGTATATGGTAATAGGCTCTTCATATATCACCCTGATATCTTTCAACATTTGTTTCATCCATATCACTTGATTATAATTATTTGGAACAATAATATATTCTACTTCAGCAGTAGATAGAGAAATGGAATTATGCTTTTTGCTTAACCAGGACACCAAATTTTTTCCTAGGAAGAAAGCACCACCACTAGTACTTTTCCTATCATCTGCATGTCCAGCCCAATTTGCATCAATATATGCACTCAAAGTGAGATCATCATCCTTTGGATACCAAAGTCCAAAGTCAACTGTTCCTTTTAGATATTTGAAGATTCTCTTAATAGTAGTCACATGTGATTCTTTTGGATCATGCTGAAATGTAGCAACCATACATACAACATTCATAATATCTAGTCTAGTATGGGTTAAATAGAGCAATCCACTAATCATTGACCTGTATCTAGTTTGATTCACCTTAAGAGAATCATCATTCTATGTTATCTTACATCCGATCACCATGGGAGTACCAACAGGCTTTAATTCTTCCATCCCAAATTTCTTTAGTAGCTCTCTCACATATTTGGACTGAGATATGAAAATTCCCTTGTCTAACTAGGTAACTTGCAATCCTAGAAAGAACTTCATATCTCCAATCATACTCATCTCAAATTCACCCTTCATCTCATCAACAAACTTCATACATAGATTATCATCTCCTCCAAAAATGATGCCATCAACAAAGACTTCTATAATTAACTCTTTATCATGATCCAATTTGAAATAATTTTCTATCAAAAGTACCTTTAGTGAATCCAGGCTTCAGTAAGTATTTTTCCAATCTAGCATACTAGGCTCTGGGGGCTTACTTGAGTCCATATAGAGCTTTCTTCAAGTGACAAACCATGTCTTCTTTGTTAGTTAGTTAAAATCCATTTGGTTGTTTAGTGTATACTTCTTCTAGTTCTCCATTTAGAAATGTCAACTTCCCATCCATTTGATAGAATTTATAGTTCTTGTATGTAGCATAAGCAAGAAATAATCTAATAGCTTCGATTCTGCTAATAGAGGAAAAAATTTCTTCAAAATCAACACCTTCCATCTAAGAATACCCTTTACATACCAATCTTTCTTTATTTCGAACCACTTCACCTTGTTCATTCAGCTTGTTCTGAAACACCCATTTAGTACCAATCACATTTTTGTATTTAGGTTTGGGAACCAGTATCCACATGTCATTCTTTTCAATTTGTGTTAGCTCTTCCTTCATAGCTTCCATCTAGTGTTCATCTTGGTAGGCTTCAGTGACATTTTTAGTTTCAATCTTGGAAATCAGGTAATACTCTTCTACAATATTTCTTCTAGTTTGCACTCCTTTATTCTTATCTCCTATAATTTGACTTTCAAAATGATTTAGCTTTACATAACTTGGATTTTTGGGACATTCATTATCTTCTAGTTCTTCTATTCTTTCTTCTGCACTTGCACTTGTTTGTGCTTCCTGATTTACTTGATTTATTGGAACGAATTGAGGTTGCTTTACCAAAACATATGGAATAATCTAAAGTTGATTTGGTGTTTGAACATTTTTCCCTATGTTTTTATTGTCTTCATTTAAATCATATCCACAATATCTAGATGATTTTGAAGAATCCTCATCAACTCTGACATTTGCACTCTCAACCATCTTTCTCAATCTTTTGTTATAGCATTGATAGGCCTTGCTTTTAGTAGAGTAACCTAAAAAGATTCCTTCATTGCTTCTTGCATCAAACTTGCCTATATCATCATCTCTCTTGATATAAAATTTTCTTCCAAAGATCTTGAAATATTTAACAGTAGGCTTATAACAAACCATAGCTCAAAAGGGGTCTTACTAGAATTACCATTAACATTTACCTAGTTTAAAGTATACACAACAATTCTTACATCTTCACTCAAATAGATCTGGGGCACATTTCCTTCTATCATCATTGTTCTAGCAACATCCAAAATTGTTCTATTTTTTCTTTCTGCAACTCCATTATGTTAAAGGGGTTCGGGGATCAGCTAACTGTTTTCTAATTCCATGTTCTTCACAAAAAGAGTTGAAATCCTTGGAGGTGAACTCACCACCTCTAACATATCTCAGCCACTTGACTTTCAGACCTTTCTCATTCTCTGCCATAGCCTTGAAAATTTTTAACTTTTCTAGTGCTTCACATTTTTCTCTTAAGAAGGAAACCCATATCATTCTAGAGTAATCATCAATAATCAACATAAAGTACCTTTCTCCATGACTACTTCTAACTCCAGAGGAACCACAGAGGTTAGTATGTAGCAGCTCTAGAAAATCATTTAAATGAAATTGTTTTCTCTGGAAGGAGACTCTTGTATGTTTACCCATCTGGCACTCCTTACAAATTGTGCTAGTAGGCTTCACTGACTTAGGTAGATCTCTTACTGCTTGAGTGGAACTTACCTTGACAATGTTATCAAACTTTACATAAAATAACCTCCTATGCCACAACTAGCTTTCATCTACTTGAGCAATTAAACATCTCCTATTAATAGCATTTAGGTGAAAAATATTACCTTTTTTCTTTCTACCTGTAGCAATCATATTGCCAGAACTTCCACATATCTTGCATCTTCCATATTTTTATTGTAGATCATAGCCTTTTTCCACCATCTGTTCAACACTCAAAAGATTGTGTTTCAGGCCTTCAACATAAAGAACATCATCAATGTTATCCTTATCACCAAGGAAAATAGAACCTTTTCCATGAATCACACCAACATTGTTGTCTCCAAATCTTAAAACACCACCATCATGCTTCTCTAGACTTACAAATTTGTTTTTATCACTAGTCATATGATGTGAGCATCCACTTTCAATAACCCACTCATCCTTTTCTTCAACTCAGGTTGCAATAACTTTCTCATCTTTAGTAGATTCAGTAGCCATGGGACTATTTTCAACAGTAGCAATGAAAACTCATTCATCTTCATTTCCATTATCTTTATCAGAATCATCATCAGTCACTCCTTCTTCAGCAAAGTAACATTTCTTTTGGAATCTAGACTTGTTAGGCTTAGATCTAGGAACTCTTTTAGGACATCTTGATGCAAAAAGACCTATTTTACTACAAGAAAAACATTTAATAAGCAACACTCCTTCATACTTACCTTTTCCTCTGCCTTCTTTCTTTAAAATCAGTGCTTCCAATTCTTCTACTTCTCTTTCTTTATCTTCAAGTTTTTTTAGTTCTTCATCATAACTGGATATATTTCTGGAACATTCTCTTGGACCATATCTTTGCTTGTTACTTCTAGATACAGTAGCCTTGAATTTTGATTTAGTCTTCAGAACAAATTCACCAAATTCACTTAATTCAAAAGTAGCAAGTTTACCAACTAGTGTGTCTCTTGATATCTTTGTTACTAATCTGAGCTCTTCAATAGCGCGAGCCTTCACTTTGTAGGAGGGAGGCAAGGATCTGAGTATCTTAGCCACAATTTCATCCTCATCCAGAGAACCACTGGCACATGTAATACCCATTATTATTTCATTTACTCTTTGCATAAAAGAAGTGATATTTTCATCTTCACCCATCTTCAAATTCTCATACTTTCCTTTCAAACTCTGGAGCTTAGCTATCTTCACCTGTGTATCTCCTTCATACAATTTTTCTAGCTTTTTGCAAATCTCATGAGTTTTCTGTAGTCCTACCACATTTTCCATCTTTGAATCTCCCAGAGCACTCACCAAAGCTTCAATAGCCTTGATATTGTTTTTAGCATCTTTGATCTCATCAGTAGTGGAGGGACCATTCTAAGGAATAACATATGGATCTTTTGTAATCTTCTAGAAGGCTTCACCAATAAACCTTAGGTGAAATTGCATCCTGACTTTCCATAGTGAGTAGTTAGTTCCATCAAATCTCAGATTGTCCTTCTTGAATGTTTCCATCTCGGATCACCTCAAGCTTTTATACTTCTTCAAAGGAACTTGCTTTGATACCAATTTTTGGAAAAAAAAGGATAGACAACTAAGAGGGGGGGTGAATTAGTTGTCATAAAATAATAAACTTTTCAAACTTAACTTAATCTCAGATCTGATGAATAAGCAATTAACACATCAAAGAGATAGAGAACACCAAGATTTTTTTGTGGAAACCCTGTTAGGGGACAAACCACGGTGGATGTTAGTCCACAATATTATACCTTGTTAAAATTACAATGAAAACAATAAAGGGGAATGCACATCCATTCAGGCACACTTCCTAGAGCTCACTGATCAATTACAGAAGGGGATCACTACCCAACAATAAAAAATAGGATTAAAATCCGAAGGGTATGAACTGAGAAAATAGCTTATGCACAATCCTGATTATAGTTCCAATTAATCATAGAAAACTCCTTCACTTTTCACTACTTCACACTTTGCTTAGTCTTCTTCACACTCTGCTCTGCAATCGAATGATATTCGCACATACACACATAGGAGCACACCCAGTACATGAAGCACACTTTCCACCAATGAAACAATCGCTCTTATATATCCTCTACCTGAGATTTCATCAACAACTTAGTCGACTAGGAAAATATATTTGCAATGTTAGCCCAAATTTACAATTAAATTTTCAATGTGGATCTAAACACCATCAGCCAAAACAATGATGCGACCAAAAACAATATTCATGAGCACTCCAAACATTCAAATTTAATTTTCAAGGATCCACAACACATTACCACCATCATGTCGGCCAAGAACATGAAAATATGAACGTGCACAAGAGAAATATTTGACCACGAGCACACCGATCAATGTGGATGTACTAGAAAGATAGAGCACAATCTAGAGACATCCAAAAACATGAGAAACAACAAAGAATCATCTACAACAATTGAGATTACCAGAATCACACAAAATTCACTCAGGAACATTCACAGAGACCACATAATTACTGTCAGACAACAACATGATCAAATCTATATGCGGACCTCTGAAACTTCTGGTAGATGATCTAGATACTCTAAAAAATAAACCCTTTAGTCCACAATAGCTGATCTTCAACATACATAACAAGATTCCTTCATGACTGCCAGTTCCACTAGGAACCTAGACACTTTCTTTACAATTTTCTCAATATCCTCACATATATAGCCTATGATACACCAAATGCTAATAGTGTTGACATCAATGACAACCACATATTAGTAACACATCCACAACATCCAACATTCTTTACATGAACCTTGGGTGGATGGTGTAGCATGGATAAAATTCTCTTCGATAGTATTAACGGGCTTAAATAAAGTGATGGAGGTTTCTTGTTTCTTTGGAACTTCTTCGATATGTCCAATCATGAAGTCATATGAGGGAGTTATTTTGCAATCTAATACGTATTTAATGTCATCATTTTGATTTCAAATATTGCTAGACACTCATGATTGATCTTGATTATGCACTAGGAAAGTATCTTGATACATGTCCAATTCTTCATCTTGTGATGAATGAGTAGTACATATATGTCCTACTATGTTATCGTAGGTATGATTTACAATGTTAAAGCTTGATGTTTTTCTAGTTCAAATTTGGATTTTCCATGATTAGGTATTGGATATTTGTAGATTCCTAAATCTTTGTTCCCTGGTTGTTGATCCACATTGACTTATCTTAGATCAATAAGGTCTTGAATGAGATCTTTAAGCTTGATACAATTTTGTGTTTTATGACTTGTTGTTCTATGGTATTGGTAAAAATACTTCCCATCATACCATGAGGGTTTTATTTTAGGTTCAAGATAATCGTGATAAGAAGGAAGTTCAATATATTTTGATTGAATCAATTTCTTTAGAACTGTTTCAATGGGTTCCCCTAAGGGAGTGAATTGTCACCGGGGAGCACTATTTTATTTTAGTGGTGGTCCTCATGAAGGATTGAAATTTTAGAATTTTTTTGTGTGTTCTGCTATGTGTGTAAGTTATAGGGTGCTCTGATAAAAAAATTTGCATCCACCACATCGTCATTAGTAACATTCTTATTTTTGGACCAAAATGGGGTTTGTCATTGGAACTAGACAATTGTTTATAAATTTGCATGGATCCCTTCGAAATGAGTTCTCGTTCAATGTTTATAACTTTTGATACAAGTGTATCAAAAGTTGATACACATTGCATTCATAGTTGAAAAGCAAGGTCTGTGTTTAGGTTCCTAGCCACAATCTCAACTTGTTGTTCCTCGGGGATTGACCATTTACATTTGCTTGCTTTGTGTCTCCATCTTTGTATAAAAGAAGAAAAGGCTTGTCCCTTATTTTTTTTAAAGGTGTATAGTTCCTCCAAGTTTATTCCAATGTCAATGTTGTAGGAATTTAAGTGTGCTACAAATTGGTCATTTATCTCTTGGAATGTTTTGATCCTTGGAGGTAGATGTGAGAACCATTTGATTACTTGCCCACCCAAACTACTTGGAAACATCTCATAAGGTATGAATCATTGTAAGATACTTCCATGCAAGCCACATAGAATTCTCTTATGTGCTCCTCATGATTTCTATGTCTTTTTTATTTATCGAATTTTGGTATTTCGAAGTGTGGGGGAAAAGGTAACATAGTTATGCTTATGTCAAATGGATTTGGATTTGTGAGAATAAGTATGTAGGTGGAACATTTGGTAATAGATTATACATGCATATATTTGAACTATGGTAAGGAGGAACATTCATGCCATATGAACTTGTTTGAGATTGATGATTACTTTGAGGTAAAGGACCAGTTTGATATTGAGGATTTTCTTGAGGTAACAAACTGTTTTGATATTAAGTGTTTCCTTGAGGTAATGAACCATTTTGATATTGAGGATTTACTTGAGGTAAATGATCATTTTGATATTGAGGATTTCCTTGAGGTAAAGGATAATTTTTATATTTGTTATCACGGAATTTAGCAGCACACGTTCCACGGATAACCCCCCTATGAAACTTGTCTATTTCCTAGGTTCGTGAAGTTCAAGCACGCAAAATTAGGTGATTTTCAAGCAACCTAGAAATGTGTTCCAAAGCCTCAAACAGTCAATTTGAGCATCCCCTTATGTTTTCCTCATGAAGACCTTTGAAACGAGCTCCTTCATGAAGTCTCACTGTTCATACTTAGAAAAATTATGAATTATGTAGTTGCACTGAAAAAGTGTGCTCCTGCTCACAAGCCAAAAATTGGCTAAGTGTTGAAAGTGCAGGGGCGCTAAAAATCAGCGCCCCTGCATGAAAGTGAAGTTGTCAAAAAATGTAAGAGCATTGAAAAAGTGCGCTCTTACACTTTGTGTCCAGACTTAGACAATTTTTGGCTCAAGCGCACTTCTTCATGTCTTTAACATTTTTCGCTTATCGTGCCACTTTTTGTGCCTTAATTAATTGGGCGACTTGAGTTAGGTTTTGTGTTTCCCATTCACTTAAAAGTGATTTTATTGTTTCATTTTTATTGTTTGTGATCTTCAAACTTCATTCCTTCTTACTGGGTGAAATCTTCTCAAGCTACAAAACACGTTTTTGGAGAAATCTGAAGTTCCTCTTCAACCTAGTTTTCACCTCTCTTTCTAGTAAGTCATTTTTCGTACCTCCCTCTTTTCCATTCATTTTTAATTTTGTTTTAAGTACATTTTAATGGTTTGTAAATGCGTTCTTCCTGATTTCTTCATATATTTTTCTTCTACCCACGTGTTTTCTTTATTTCGCCATATCTTTGGAGTCTTGTTAATTCATGAGCATGTTTTTCCTCTTAACCTAATCGTGTTTTGGAACATCATCACACATTTAAGCTTCCATTGTTTGTTTTGGCGTGGCTTTCTTGCATATACACATTTTATTTTCTTTTGTTTTAGTCGATCTTACCCACGCATTTTGAACTCCTCACATGATTCTTTGCCAATACTTTGAAATGACAATGAAAGAAACTCGCATTTTGTGAGTAAGATTGCACTATGAATTTCATAAAAACCATGGCGATAAGTGATCTAATGCACTTCAATATGAATTCTCAAGTGTTGATTTTAATCCTTTCAATACTTCCAAATTACCAAAGCGTCGTTCTCAAAAATCATTGCATTATGTTTTCATTGTTCTTCCAAAATGTTGAAGCATGGTTTTTTAGCGTCATATCAATTGCCAACTTCATAGTGAGAGATGTCATAGTGCTAAAAAAGTGCACCTTGACATAATGAAATTTTTTCCTAACACTGAAGTGTAGGAGCATTGTTTTTCAGCACCCCTACATCAAAGCCAGTTTCCTTCAAAATGCAAGGGTGCTGATTTTCAGCACCCTTACACTTTTAACAATTTTTCCCTGAAACACTTCAAACTTGCCAATTTCATCCTGAACATCGCTCCTTCCACTTTGTGCATCATTTTGTGTGCCTTGTCATCCACTCCATGATTTCTCATCGTCGTTACTCACTTCACACATTCCCATGTTGTTTAACAACTAATGTTTGTTTTGACTCCATATCTTACAGTCTCTTTTCAAGATTCTCAAAGTTGATTGATCAAAGATTTAGTTGCTCTCAGATGACTGCCAGAAAACCTTTGTCTTCTTCAAAAGCAAAGGGAAAAATGAAATATAAATATAAAGGTGTCTATCCGCCAACTGTAGTGGTCTCCAAGGTGGAAGAAATAAAAAGACACAGAGGTTGGGCATTGAGACTTGGTTGATTTTGCAAAGCAAATTGAAAAGAAGTCTCTTATTGATCTGATGAGAGAAATTAAACACAGTAACTTGCATTTGGTAGCTATGTTCCCCATTGCTGCACACAATATAGAATTTTTCCTTCAAGGCATCCCACTACATCAAGGAAAGCAAAAGTGTGATTGATTCTTCTAGGCACGAGATTTTAAGACTCCACCCTAATTTCCTTGATATTGTGTTTAAAGTTCCTCAAATGGAGAAGTGCATTGACATTTATATACAAAAATCACAAGAAGTCTTTGACGTTGATCCCAACAAGGCTAAAAACCTAATAAATAGCTAATGGTTGAAGAAGCCTAGACAATATGTTTCTAGATGGCCAAAGGGACTCTTGTGAAGTGATTTCAAAGATGATATCAAAGATATGATCACATTTTAAATCAGAGTATAAGGCTTTCCTGAATCATCCACTTTTCATGATTGGATGTATGAATACATCAGGATTATAAGAAGACAAAAAGTGCACATTGACTGGGGCAAGCAGATCAGTGATGAAATACATGAGCAACTGATCAATGCACCTTCTACATTAAAATTCCATATGACTTCTTACCTGGTGTACATAGCAGTTGTAATGAGGCAATTTCCAGGTCTATCTACAAAAGGGAATCAGATGATGGTACCTGTCTATAAATTCTTCTATCAACTAGAATTGAAGGAAAGCTTCAATCATTTCAGGCGGGTTACTGATGCTTTCTTCGCACCTTTTCTTTTCAATTTTGATCTAGCTCCCGAGAGGAGAAAGGTATCTAATGAGACCTATAAGACTGTAAGTAAAGTTGGATGCTTATTTCTACAATTCCCAACATTTACTTATTTGAGATTAGGGTACTACACTGGCTGCCCTTACATGTTTCCACGATATCCTTCAGACAAGTGGGTTCTCATGGAGATGTGCAGACAGCTGATTTTAGTGCATAAAGAATGAAGAAGTAACCACAAGCGTGGATTCAAGTTCCCACTGACAATCGACAGATATACTATCCCAACTATACAGAAAGCCAAATGTGTTTATGTTGAGTTGCAAATCATGACAATCAAGACCTATAGGTATAGGTTTGATTTTGATTACCAGGATATCAGAAGGAAATTACAAAAGGGTCATCATCACAAGTACCATTTTGAAGACATTTGGGTTGATTGCAGAGATGAAGAAGCCATTTGCAAAATGGATTATTGTAGGTTGACTATGTAGTAGATCAAAGACCTTGATATTGTTGACCTATTAGAGAATTTTATAGATCCTAGCGATATTATGAATGCTATCTATGATGAACAAGAGGTTTCTAAGTGGTCATTTTTTGCAATTCAATGGTCTAGGAAAGAAAGTACTAGCATGAGAGGGAGATTGGTGCCAATCCTATCCAATACTGCATAATGGTTACATAAGCATGGTTTTGAAATGAAAAGTTTCAGAAAAAATTCAGAAGTAGAAGCTCGCCGACAACAAGAAATTTGCATGAAAAATAAATCAGCGGTTGTTCCCACTTCTTCACGAAGAGGTCCCAAGATCAAGTTTATTGTTGGCAAGAAAGATACCCAATCCGTCCCAAAAGGAGAAACCACATAATCCAATCCATCTCGCTCTAAAGGTAAAAAGGTTGTTCCAAAGGAGATAGATTCTGATGAAGAAGGTACTTCCAGTGACCAATCTGCTTAAGATGAAGACTCAACAAAAGCAGACTCTGATGCAGAAGAAGTTTTTGAAAGTAGGCAAGAGTCTGAAGAAGAATCTGAAGGTGATTCCAAAGGTGAACCAGAATCAGAGAGATAAGAGGGTGATCAACAGGAACCCAGGCATGATCAAGCAAGAACTATGTCTCCACCTAAGAATGTAGTTGAGGAAATTTCCAAAATATCATTGCCTGTGATTTCTAGTGTTCCTCATACCCCTCCAAATTCAAGTACTCCTCCACCTGTTGTTCCCTCATCACTCATTCCTACCACATGCATTCCTGTAGTAGAGATATCCAGTATTCATGCAGCATCAACCCCGCTTGATACTCCCTTGGTGACAAGCAGTCATACGGTTGATATACCGTCAAGTCCTCCATCATCCATTCCTAGCCTGTCTTCACCAACGTATGATATCACTTCTGAAAATAAATTCAATCATTTCATGAATGAGTCAATGCGTGATCAACTCAATGTGTAGTCTACAGGAGCAATGATGACAGACACTTCTCCTATTGTCAAAATACCCATGGTAACTTCAGAAGTGACAATGATGATAGAGTTGATAGTGAATCTAGAAGTCCACACCTCCTTCCTTCCCCCTTGGCTGATATCTCAAGTGTTGAAGTGAAAGAAGCAAATGATCTCTCCAGAGGAGCTCGACCTTGAAGAGATAGTCCCTTCAAAGGCTAAAGGGAAGAAAAAAACAAAATTATACTCAAGGCTAAATGTTGACAAGACTGGTCAAAGTATGCAGAGATTGGCATACCACCGCAAGAAGAAGGAGATGTCAATATGGAGGAATACACAGTAACAAGAGTCTAGCTTGACAAGGTTACCAATGAAAGTGCAAAAGCAAATGCTCAAGTGACATTGGATATCTTGACTGGAAGACTAGATAAAATGGAGCAAGATCGCAATATGTACAACCAAAGGGCAGAGCATTATGCCATTGTTGTAAAGAGACTTGTAGGATCTTCAACTAATGCACAACCGCTGACAGTGGTAAGTATTGAGGACCCAACTATCAAGAAAGCTAAGATGTTCGCCTCCAAAGGTAGGGTGTTGTATGATTTTGTTGAGAGGATCATAGAACACGGATCTCAGATCATAATTGTTGCGGACGAGAAAACTACTTTGTTGGCCAAGCTCACCACATAGCTTGATAAAGAAAAAAGTGTACTTTCCTAGGAGCACAGAGATATGGAAAAATGCCTGTTGTCATGGTCACAGATGAAGCAGGTAAAGCTCAGTAAATTGGTGGAAGTCTGGGTAATTCCCGACAAAGAAAAGTTCATTGAGGTAAGAGAATCCTTGAAACATTGAATTCAAGTAATTCAATCTCTTACGGAAGATCTCTACCAAGTGCAGGAAGATGTCGAAGGGCATTGTGTTATTCTTGAAAAAGGTATCACTAAGTTAAAAGGAAAACTTCCTAAGGAGAATCGTATCTTCCTGCCAGCCACAAAAATATCCCAGATCTTCAAGGAAGCCATCATGAAGTTGATTGACAACCTAGACTTTTTAGAAGCCTCACTAAACATCATTTGTGATCCAAGGCTCACATTGGATAACTTGAAAATGCATCTTGACAAGTGGCAAGAAGGTTCACTCATCTGCCATGAGATCGATCATGAGAATTCACATCATTTTGGATTACACTATTGGCCCGGATGAGAAGTTCGTGCAAGAGACCAGGAAGAAATATGAAGACTTCTGCTCCCAAAGCAAGGAAACATGGAGAAGGTTCCTGATCTCCAATGTTAGACACTTGTGATGCATCCTTTTATGCATCTTGTAAATATTTCCTGACATCTTATATGTATTTTTGAAAATTGTAATTGCACCAAATTCGAAGATGTAATCTTTTGAAAACAAATTACACTTTGACTTTGGTCAAAGTTAGGTGAGATCTCCTTAAATCGCTCACCCAACTTTCCTTGATTTCCTCAAATTAGATTCCTAATTTTGCTCATCCCTCTTTCTATATAATATGAGAGATTTCTATTGTAAATTTTATCCTTTAGTATTTTGCAACAGAGTGTTTCCCTTTTTGAAGCAGAATTGTGAAACTTTGTGTTCATACTTTGTGAATGAAATCTAATCAATAAAGAAGAAGATTGCAAACCAGACTTTGTGTTGGATTCGATAATATTATGAATTGATCTCATTTGGTGGTAATTATCTTATGGAATATGAAGGACTCTAAGTAATTCATGTAAACTTTGTGTTACATCCTTTATTTAGATTTACATTTGTGTTTTGTTTATCTTTTTTGTTGAATGATCTACAAGAATTTGTGCTTGTAATTATTCATGATCTTTGGATACTTTGGTTGGATAATCTACACGACTTTGCACTTGTAATTGTTCATGTTGTTCGACAAATTGCTGCATCTAAGAAGACTTTGTGCTTCTAACGGGACAAACAACACACCTATCACAAATCCACCATTGATAAAGCTACGGAACAACTTTGTGTCTTCGTGAGCTTTCCTTTTATTTTACTAGTTTATTGTTAATCACTTATGGTACCTATATGCTTTGCTTTGACAAGATAGAGGTATTGGCATTACTGCTTGTTGATCGTTTTAAGTTATTGTGAATTGAGAACTTCCAATAGTGAAGCATTGTAAACATCTTCTCTGAAAAAAGAGAGAAGGATGAATGTGACACACTCCCCCACTTCATAAGTATTGTGTACATTTTGTAATTAATTTGTTTATTTTACTATCACTTCTGTCAGCAGTAAGAAGGGTGCCTCACCCTTTTGAGAGGAGAGATTTATAGCTCACATAGTTGTGGCTAAAGTCCTAGTTGTGTAAACTATCGAAAAGTTGATTACATAATTTTCACCCAACAATATTGAGGATACCTTGAGGTAAAGAATCATTTTGATATTGAGGATTTCCTTGATGTTTGGGGGATGCATTATGAGATCCATATTGATTTTGAGGGATAATTTTTTGTTGTGATGGATTTAGTTGTTGAAAATTGAAGTGTGAAGATTGGTGAAGATTTAATTGTGACATCAATTGTTGTTGAGTAAGTTGTTGGCGTTGATGTTGTAGTTGTTGTTGTTGATGTTGGATATTTTGTTGATTTTGATGTTGTGGTTGTTCATGTTATTTTTGTGTTTGTTGATGTATTTTATTTTGATGATTTTTTTGATTTTGTGGTATTGAATGTTGTTGATTTTGGTGTTGCTGAGTACTAGGGGAATTTGTTTGTATGTTTTGTGAAGTAATATTCTTCCATAGTTTGTCATGTTTGTATTTTGATTATTGAATGTAGGTAGGATGTTGGTGTTTTGAGCATTGAATGTTGGTGGAATGTTATTGTTTTGAACACCTAAATTCGTGTAGTTCCCTAGATTTTGAGTATCATACAAGGGATTAATGTATTGATTTGTGAAGTTTGTTTGATCTATCCCTTGAGAAGTGACCATGGATTGACCTAGTATATTTGAAGACATTTTAGGTACTTATTTAATAATATGATGCACCAAGGGGTCATTCCCTTGTTGACAAGTTTTTGTTCCAACATTTGATGTTGTTGGTTATTCTCTAAGTTGATTTATGCCAAAATTGACATGAAGTTTAGTGCCTCATTGTGAAAGTATTAGTATGTATTGATTGGGATCTTTAATTATCGCTACCTCTACCACTTTGATAAAAATATTGGCCTTGTTACATTTGTAAGATTTCCTTAGGAGTGAAGTCATGAGTTTTATTGGTAATATCCTCTATATAGACTATTTCCTTTTGAGCTTGTGTTTTCATTTGTGAAGGAAGTTCATACCCTTAAGAAGTAGTTTGAGGAATGAATGATTAATAACACTTATGTTAGTAGGTGAATGATTAATAACACTTATGTTAGTAGGAACCTTTGAACCACTTGCACTTGTAGTGGTAGATACATTAGGGTGACTAGGGTTTTCTTTCATGTTCTTTTTGTGTTGAGACGTTGTTGTGACCATACAAGTTATATCAACCCTAGGAGATGTTGGATGTAAATTATTTGTTTGAAAAACTTTGGTTGCTTCAAATTTTTCTAAGGATGACACTTTGATAGGTTTAGGACCAATTTTGAATGATTGTGTTTGGTGCAGGAGCACCTACACCTTAGTGATAAATTTGAAGTCTTGAAGATCATTTAAGGGAGTTGATAGGTAGTATAGAGTTGATTTTAGTTTTTTTGTCTCTAATAAGGTCTTTTAAGACCATTTTTAATGTAATAAAGCACTTGGAGAGTCATTTTTGTTGAAAAATGAAAGAGTTGCACAATAATTGTAAAAGTTGTTGCAAACTTGTAAAAGTTGTCAACTTAGGAGTTTGAAGAGTCATTAGAGTTTGAAAAGTTTGCAAGGGTGTTGGGAAGTTAGGAACTGATGGGAAAAGGTATTTAAACTCCTCTCCATGGCATTTGTGAGGTTGTTGATCATATTTTTTTTAAGCAATTTCATTAAGTTTCAATATACAAATTTGCATTTTCTTTGTTTTTCCTGAAGTTTCTTTGTTTTTTACGGACTCGTACAGGTGTAACATGGTCTAAAATATTATTTGGATGTAGGTATATGTATCTATTTTCAATTAAAGTTTATTTTAATTCTTAACTCAAAATTTTGTAAGAGATATCACCATTTCATTGTGACTGCCCTGTTTTGTTGGGTTGAGGGTTTGGAGGGAAACAATATAATGTTTTAACCAATCCACCTAATTTTTAGTCTTGTTTCTCAGTGGATTGGATTTATGATTTTATTTTATATGTTTCAATTCTTTGGGAATTAAGAGAGTGAAGAAATTTGATGATGGTGTGAAGCCCTAGGGATGGGTAGTGATATTTCACCATGAAAATGAGGAACCATGATAGGGTTTTGAAAATTTGATGAAAGAAATGGTCTTGTGAAGGCTTGGTGAAATTTTTAGGTGATTTGGAAGGTTTTTGAAGCATTTTTTTGTTTGGGTAAGCCTTGGAGGTGTGATTTCCTATAAATCCTATGTCTTTGCATGGTAAAGTGAGGGTTTTCTATAATAGCATTATAAAGGCCTTAAATGGGAAAAATAATCTTGAAATTTGTGGTTTTTTGACATAATAAAATACTTTCCAAGGTTATTGAGAGAATATTAGGTGAATAGGTGGCACTCTCTTTGTAAAAGAGGGCTAATTCACTTGCCTAAAATAGGGGTATGTTATTGAATCTCAATTTTGGTCCAAAGGAATCAAAGTTAGTTTTCACATATGTTGTATAACCCTAAAAAGGGTATCTGATTCACTAATCTATGTGTGAGGTGCTTTGGAATTTTTGGTTTAAAAATACCTTAAGTCAGGTTGCATATGCTACAAGGAAAAACATAGTTAAAAGGTGAATTTTGGAGAAAACCATCTGATTTGTTTTGAGGTTTGGTTGATAATAACTTGATTTACAATTTGAATGATTTTTCACCTCTAAACTACATTAGAGTGGTATCATAGCTCAGTTATTAGATCTCTTGTTGGTGTTGTGATTGATTTTTGCATGTTGGCAGGTGAAGAGACAAGATTGTGAAGATGCCTCCTAAGGGAAGTCTAGTTTTATAAAGAATGGATGAGAAAGCTAGAGAGATACAAGTCTTGATAAAATAGATGGTTGCATGGAAAGCAAAGAATAGAGTGGAAGTGGATGAAAGTGAAACTGAAGAAGAGACTTCTAGTGAAGAATAAGAGATGGATCTAGATGATGTAAGAATGATGAAATTGTTGAAGGTTGTGAAGAAAGATGGACATGGAAAAATGGATGTGCCTATGTATGGAGGCAAAATTGATAGTGAAGAGCTCCTAGATTGGGATGGATCCATGGAAAACTATTTTGATAGTGAAGATATTGATGAAGAACATAAGGTGAAGAAGGCCAAAACAAAACTGAAAGGACATGCTTTATTGTGGTGGAAATTTTGTGCAAGAGGAAAGGGAGAGACAAGGAAAGAGAAAGATCACTTCTTAGGAGAGGATGAAGACCAAACTTAAAGGTAAATTCCTTCCTTGTGATTATAATATTCAATTTCTTAAGAGGTTACAAAATCTTAGACAAAAGGATTTAGATGTGCAAGCATATACTAAAGAATTTTATAGGCTAAGTATAAGAACCAAGCATGAAGAAGATGAGGAAGAAATGGTAGCTAGGTATTTGAATGGTCTAAGGTATAACATTCAGGATGAAATCAGTTTGTTAGCACAAAAATTAGTTGAAAAATGCTTTCAAATGGCTATGAGGGGAGAAGAAAAACTCAAGAGGAGACAAGATAAGGCAACA
>VDFB02105499.1:0-92328 GCA_007258455.2 Sequoia sempervirens | reverse complement strand
TTGTGCTAGGCACAAACTAATACTACCAAGAGCCTTTCTATCCAAGATCTCCCAGTCCTCATCTGACATTGCTGCAGGTTTCTTGGTTTTCCCTTCCAATGGCCGCCATAAATCCTTCTGATAGAGATAGTCCTCCATCTGCATCTTCCATAACTGATAGTTCTGCCCATTAAACTTCTCAACCTTCTTACCCTCGTCTGCCATTGCTCCCACTCAACTGTGAGACTCCCACTCAACCGTGAGATCTTTCCTACAGACGATAATCGAAACACAACCCACTCTGATACCACTTGTTAGGGTTAGAGATGGCAGATCTAACAATTAAATACAGATTTTATATAATAAACAGAGAAACTAAAACACACACAAAATAAATCATAACACAGAAATTTAACGTGGTTCACCCAATCCGGGCTACATCCACCAAACCGCAGCCATCCAGTACTTTTATTATCCAGTGAAAAACCTGTTACAATCTTATGAATAATCGTGTTTTTCATCATACAGTAATACCCATCTGAACCCCTTTTTACCAAGCTTAGAAGCTTCCAGATTTTAGGGTTCTACAAAATTGGATTTTTCTTTTTTCATTGATTTTTCCCTTTTTCGGTGATGTACAGTATACCATGGGCTATATAGTATACCATGGGCCGGGATGTACAGTATACCATGGGCTATACAGTATAGCATGATCAGTCGCCACATACCAACAGCTCCTCCCCTCCACGCTATCACAACTACTCGCCATATTAAATATTACCATGCATGCTTCAATATTAATATTTTAACGTTTCTATCAATATTTTAAGCTTGGTCTAATTATTTTCAATTTTATCTAAAATATTTTGTTATGTTTTAGGAGGATGAATGGGAATTACAAGAGGTTTTTGAGGAAGATTTTGTAATTCATGTTCTTCAACATCATTTGAGAAAGGTTTGGATTGATTGAATATAAAATTTTAACAAATCAAAGCCAATACAACAAAAAATAATTTAATTTTAACTAAAATGATCAAAAAATTATATATTGCCTCTTGTACATGAAGGCAATATTTACAAGATGGCCATAACTTAGATATAATTTAGAAATGTGTTCACTCTTTGCTTCAATCATATTTTTATACCAATTAAGAAAATAGAATGAGAAAAGGTAGCTCTTAGCTACCACTTATATTTGTGTTTTATGCCAACCATAATTTGCTTGTATTTATAATGTGATTGAGCCTTGACACACTTGAATTATAGTGCGCATGCATTATGTTTTTATAATGTGAGTATGTTATCTTTTATTTTACATCTAAAATATTTTTTGATTAGTTTTTGGATCTCCGTCTTTGTGTGCCTACCCTTATCATAAGCACTTTAGTTTTTGCACACACATTGGAAAGTAGATAATTCACACCATATGAAGTGGATAACATACCTCGAGTAGTTCCATTTAGTAATCAAGAATACAAAGGGTGAATATAATAAAGAAATATATTACCTTATCTGACCTTCAATTTGCATCCTCATCAAAGTGATAGACTTACATGGCCACAACTTAACCAATTAGGAGAGCCACCACTAAATAGATTAGAACTTCGCATGGACCTTCACCCCACTTGCATAAAGTAAACATATTCATGAATTTCATCTAATTTATATGGTTGTTTTCAATATTGAATATATTTATATTTTAGAAGGTGATCCCTTCCAACAACTCATCTTAAAGGTGCACCACCCCAAGATAGCTAGTCTCTTTAATGTGACCAAGACTTTGGTAACACTATAAACATTTTGATTAGTCTCACATGTGTGCAAATATTAAGCACTATATCAAGTATTGTATTCTTTATTGTATTTCCAAGCCTATAAATAGGAGCTCAATTTACAGTACTCTTATAACTTTTCAAAGACCCTACGAATCTATCAATATGGATTTTATGAGCAAACTCCCCATGGAAAAACATTAGAATGGTTCGATATTTTTATAGTGGAGAGGTTTTCAAAATTGGCCATCATTGTTGTTTGTAATAAAAGCATCACAACACTATAAATCATGTACCTCCTCTTTGATTATATATGGGTGCATTTTAGGCTACCGACATCTATCATGTTTGGTCATGATCCCAAATTTTACAATTTTACAATCCTTGTGGGATGGATTGGATACATAATTAAATTGGCTCACAACGTATTATCTATATATAGATGGTCAAATAGAGGTAGTGAATCACATAATTTTGCACTTATTGCGCATCCAAACACTTGGGATGATAACCTCTTATACATCAAACATGCCTATAACCAAGATTTTCATAGTCCTATGGGGCACAATCATTTTGAGATATATATTATGTACTAGCTTGTAAGATCTCTCAACATATCATATTGTGCACTACCAAACTTGGAGTCATACACATAGGAATGTGAAGCTTCTAAAGAATGTATTTCTTTGTAGCACATTCAAAGTGTTAATTAACATGTTCACCAAATTCTCTCATGCTAGGATTAGAAAGAAAAATATAACTAAAACATGCACTACACTCCTCACGCTTTCAAGGTTGTTTGATTGTATACTTACAAGGATCACTTCACGAGTCCATGATAGAAGATGAAGCCTCTACATTATGATTCATACACTATTATGCACACCTTTCTTAATTTCTTATAATACTTAGATTTGCATCTAATGTTCAATGTGGAACTCCTCAAGGTATACTTTCCTCCACATCTTGAGCAGGCATCAACTCAACATCATTCAAACTTGGATCTTGAGTGTACTTGTGCACTATCATGTAAGACAAGCATTCAAAATACAATAATGCACACTCACCAAGGTTTAAATAATTTGTTATAGGGTATTACATATATCAAGTAAAGTGAATATTTATCAAAACCATGTTTAGTTTTAACAAATTTCCAAAGACAATGAGGGACATCACTTCTCAGGAAAAGGTGAATGATTAGAGTAAAACTAAATAATCCTCTAGGAAAAGTACAGTCCTTAAAAATCCTTGAAAATTTTGTGCTCTCCTTGATAGCAAGCACACTTTGCACATAACACATGGTGCCATAGTATGCCACTATGTATAATCCTAGATAATCTTCGCTCCATCATACACCACCATGCATATTTTTTAAGTCTCATATGTCTACTTGGTGACATCAACATATCTATTGCATATGGGATTATTCAACCATGGGACCAAATGTCAACCATTAAGATATCTAATTGATAAGTAGTTGGAGAATTGGCAATTTAGGAAATCAACCAAATGCACATCTTCATGGGTAAGTGCAAGAATTTGGGTCCACAAAATGTTCAAAAAGTGGAAGTGTTTTTCCTTATTTTTAGAGTTTTTCATAGTTTGACTGAAAATTTGAAGCACTTGGTGTAAAACTCATGTACAATTTCATTATTATTATGATTTTTTTTTATATATATGTTGTATTTTGCATACTAGCA
This sequence comes from Sequoia sempervirens, assembly GCA_007258455.2. Classification (NCBI taxonomy): domain Eukaryota; kingdom Viridiplantae; phylum Streptophyta; class Pinopsida; order Cupressales; family Cupressaceae; genus Sequoia; species Sequoia sempervirens. The sequence goes on along the minus strand of VDFB02105499.1, from coordinate 88,877 downwards.
AAATTATGTAGGAATGTGGTATTAATATGCCACTTGAAACAATTAAGGAGTTTATAACAAGTTTGTTTTGTGAACCATCTAATGGAAACTTATTTTATTTAAATGCATGCATTTTTGGGTAATGTAATAGATGTGGAAACCTTTCATTGTTAGGAGAATGTATGCATGAAAATAGTTTACATGATTTTAGACCACAATTAGTGGATGTGAAAAGATTCAAAAATGTTAAATATTCTTTAAAGGATGGAAAAAATGGAAAACATTGCAAGTTAATCATAGAAAAAAATAGTATGCATGCATTCATTAGAGAATTTAAAGATGAGATTGTACCCAAATATGTGAAACACTCTCAATATGCTTGATGGCTTGATAAACAATTTCACACATGTAAAAACCTATTTCTAATTGGAACTATACTATCAGTGGTTGAATTTACAAAAAATTATACTCTTGCTCCACAAGAGGATTTATCTCAATATTATAATTCAATGTGCAAGTGGCCATATTTTTCTATATTATATATAAACATGCAGCTGATAATACAAAAGATAATAGAAAAAAATCAGGGAGTGCCATTTCTATTTGAGTGATAATCGATTACACTCATCAATGTTTGTCCAATATTGTTTCAATATATTTTATAAAAAAATAAAAGAAAGAGAAATCCAAATGAGAGAAAATCTCATATGGCTAGATAATTGTGTGGGACAATTCAAGAATGCTATAATTTTTTATTGGTTATGTAGGGCTCACAAGGAAAATAATATCCAACATATGTGGAGTTTTTTTTAAGCTAAAAATGGTAAAGGAGAATACGATGGAGTTGGAGCATGTGTGAAAAGAGATCTTGCTAGAGAGCAACTAAAATTTAAGGATGCAAAAAAATTTAGAGATGCATGTGCAATTGTAGATTGGTGTAATACAAAATCATCTATAGGATCAAGTGAGAGCTTAATAATTTGATGATTCTTTGGGTTAGTTGAAAAAGAGAATATTCTTACTCGACAAAATTGTGAGACAATTAGTGGATCAAAAAAATGGCATTCATTTAAGAGTTTAAATGTAAATATGTGGACAATCTGGATAAGGGAGATTGCATATTTTTGTCAATTTTGTATTGCAAGTGATTGGGAAGAATGTGAAAATACAAAATGGGTTGAAGAATGGAAACAAAGACCTTTAACACCTACACCAACACATTATCAACATGAAACAACAATTGCAGAAGATTTAATCAAGTGTTTGCATCGAATGACTATGATCATGTTTCAGACCTTGTACAAGAAGTTATTTTAATTCAATTATTTTATTTTATTACATTATTTTGTAATATATATAATTTTATATGTATGCATGTTTATATGTGAATTATATGTCACACTTTATTGAATTAAATAATTCTTTTTACATGACATGTGTATGTGGTTGCACCTAAGGGGAATGAAGTGGAAACAAAGTATTAGTTGGCTCGATGTGTTGAGAGAAAACATTTGTTACATCTTAGAGTGAATAATGACAACTATGAGTATCCAACCGGTTTTGTGGTTGTTTTGATACATAGCTATAAAAATACTTAATAAGAAAGAATGGTTTGTTTGCATTTGAAGACTATGAAAGACATAAGAAGATTATACACTACTCACATTTGGTTGTGGAAACCAATATAAAACTAGTTAGATATCAAGGGAGACCTGCTAATGAAGATTTATGGACACTTTTTATGGAAGAGCATGCAACAATCATAGATACATTACAAAAAAGGAGAGGATGCAAATGGTACAATAGAATAAATAAATACAAGTAAGTATATAGTTGTATATATTTAATTAATAGTCGATATATAGTATTCTCACATGATATAGAGTCAAGGCTTGAATGTATCTCCCCTTAATCCATCCTCTTATGTTAGCCTTAAGTCGTCTCCTAATTACACTTAATCATTTTATTTTTTTAGGTCTCCCACAACTAGATGGTATTACTGACCACTACTTGTGCATTCAACAACTCATGATAAAAAATAGTAGATAATTTTCTCTAAGGTAGGAATTGTTGGCAAGAATGATGGAGAAGTACAGTCCAGAGATTTGTACCCCAATACTTCTTATGTAGTTTATTTATACCCCAAAGGATACAATAAGAGAAACAAGCATTTTCGGTACGCTTCTACAAGGAATACTTAACGCATATCATAACAACAAAAAGAAACATTCATGCATTCATTGCACACATATATAATCCTTATAACTCCTTTATATTATATAATAATCATGTACAAAATATAGGTCTTAGTCTCTACTCATATATAGTTCATATATTCCTCTTTTATCTCTACATCTATCTTTTGCATATTGTTTACATTGCATATATACATACATAGCCTTGAAGGGATGTGACTCCTAATTACAACTAATGCATTTCTTGCCCTCCACAAATCTTTTATGGTAGCCTATAGTAGGTTCTAACCGCATCCCTAACCTACTAATAGGAGTCACTTGAATTTGTAAGAAATTTCTAAGATCCAATTTTCTAACTTTATTTAAATTATAATTTCCTTGCATGACTTGGAATTATGACTCATAAAATGTATAGTTAATTTACTTACATTCATTATTTTTGTAGTTCCCCTACTAGTAGATCCACCATGATTGTCACTATAATGTTTTATTGAATAAATGCATTACAAAATAGAGAGGACATGCAAACATGTTACAATGTAATTTGAATAAATATAGGTTAAGTATATAGTTCTATGTATTTAATTGATGGTCAATATAAAATCAATTAATTCATTATTATTTTATAAAAAGTTTAGAAGTGATTGCAGGTCCCCTTAATCCAAATCCCCTTAGCCCCCCTTAACCCATCCTAGATTACATACCCTTTTAACCCATCTCCTAATTATAGAACAAATTATCTCACATGACACATAATTTGAGTCATAGCTCTTAATTCATCCTCTTAGCTACCCTAAATCCATCCTCTTACATCCCCTTAAGTCATCCTCTTGACTCCCCTTAAGCTATCCTCTTACCCCCCTCTTAATTCATCTCCTAATTATATAGCTAATTTATCATATGACTTAAAGTCAAGGCTCATGTGTATCTCCCCTTAATCCGTCCTCTTATATCACTTTAATTCATTTCATAATTATATAGTTAATCATTTTTGTTTCAAGTCTCCCACAACTAGATGGCATTGGTGACCACTAGTTGTGCATTCAACAACTCATGACAAAATATAATAGATAATTTTCCATATGCTAAGCATCACTTAAATTTGTAAGGAATTTCAAAGATCCTATTTTTCCAAATTTATTTAAATTATAATTTTCCTACATGACTTGGAGTTATGACTTGTAAAATGTATATTTAATTTACTTACATCCATTTTTTTTTTGTAGTTTCCCTACTAGTGGATCCACCATGATTGTCACTACAAATTTTCATCATAGATGCATTACAAAAAAGAGAGGATGTATTTGTTACAATGGAATTTGAATAAATAAAGGTAAGTATATAGTTTTATATATTTAATTGATAGTAAATATTAAGTTAATAGATTCATTATCATTTTATAAAAAGTTTAAAAGTGGTTGCATGTCCCCTTAAGTCAGATCCTTTGAGTGACACATGACACGTGAATTGAGTCAAGGCTCTTGTATCTCCCCTTAATCCATCCTCTTAGGACCCCTTAATTCATCCTCTTAGTTACCCTAAATTCATCCTCTTACATCCCCTTAAGTCATCCTCTTAACTCCCCTTAAGCCATCCTGTTACCTCCCTCTTAATTCATCTCCTAATTACAACTAAATTTCTCACATGACTTAGAGTCAAGGCTCATATGTATCTCCCATTAATACATCCTCTTATGTCACCTTAAGTCATTTCATAATTGTATATTTAATCATTCTTGTTTCGAGTCTCCACAACTCGATGACGTTTGAATTTTTAAGGAATTTCTAAAATTCTATTGTCTAACTTTATTTAAATTGTAATTTTCTCACATTACTTGGACTTAAATGACTCATACAAAATATATAGTTAATTTACTTACTGTGACTGACAGATGAGTATGGGATGACTACACTTGATTCATGAGGATATCAAGTGTATTCAAGCCACTAAATGTCAATCCAATAGAGATCATTCAAACAAACAATAAACTAGGAATTCATTAAAACTAACAAGTTAAACTATGAAAGCTTCAAAACACTTACTCTAATCCATTGAAACTTATCCTATTGGGGGAGTGGTGTCGCGTTGATGTGGAACGACAATCCTTTCCCAATCCCTGGGATAATAAGCTTGTTTCAATCAGTTTTATTGAAGAAAACTAATGAAACCATTGTGAGATGTGTGTTGAAACATAATTTAAAGCTAAATGATCCTGATGCAAGCTATTTTAACATGATTTTATGCTAAGATGATCAAGATGTGTGAATGCAAAGCTAATCTAAATGGTTTTAAAGCTAAAAGATTCAAACCCTAATTAATAAACAAGCTACATGAATGCATCTATGTTACCATGGAAGCCATTAATGGAAGCTAAGCTAATTAATACAAGTAATTAAGCTAAAATGATACTAAATAAATGCTAAATATAAGTGTGAGTGTGAGTGATTTCAACAGCATGAGTTTTCTCTAAAAAAGATGGATCCATTTGTCTCCAAATAGGGATCTATTTATAGGAGAGAAAATCAGAAATGGAGGGTTGAGATCAAAAAGGTTAACCAACGGTCAAGGATGGGAGAAGTTGGAGGCATGGATAATGGATTCTCATCAATCAATGATGAGATTTAATCAAGGGTTCACCTTTGTCCAAACAAACACACTTTTAACTTGCACAAGAAGTCATAAGTTAACTTGCACAAGAAGTCTTGTGAGTTTGTTACAAAAAATGAATATTTCCCTTTTTCAAATGAGTGAGGAGAGAGAATATTCTTTGGAATATTTTCATGGGTGAGGAAAATAGATATTTAGCAAATTAAAACAAATTTTTAATGTGCAAAAGGGGAAGGAATATTCCATGGGAATATTTCTTTTAGAGGAATGTGCAAAGGAGGAATATTCTCTTGGAATGTTCCCTTGCAAGTGGGGAGAATTAGATTTATTAGTAATTGATAATTAAAACAATGTTAATTATACAATTAGGGGAATTAAATGATTTTCATTAAATAAAGTGATTTAATGAAAAGGCAGAAAGGTGAAATGATATTTAATTAAATAACTTAGGGTTATTTAATTAAATAAGGAGACTTAGGGATTTAAATTAAATAGCTTGATGTATTTAATTTAATAAGACGAAATGTTAGCATGAAAGGGGGTGAATTAACCTAATTAGATTAATTAGGTTAACAAATGCAAATGATGCAATTAATTAAATAGCTAGGCAAATTTAATTAATTAAGCGAAAAAAGGATGAGTTTTAGGAGGAAATGATGTTAGTATACCTGATTTGAATGCATGATATCATTCAAGATATTTTTAGTGTCTAAATTTTGCCCCTCTTTGAAGCGAGGTACCTACTACATTGGTTCAAAGACTGGCGCTCTTTCAAATTAAAACTGCTACTTAAATAAATAAAAATTCTAATTTTTTTGATGCCCCACTGCTGCCCCGCAGAAGGAATAAGCTGGTTCCTTGCCCCCTCAATAAATTAGGCAGAAATTTTGAATTTTGGGTTGATTTCTCGACAAAGGTTAATGCTACCTCAGGGGTCCAAAAATGGCTCTAGGATGCAAAAAACATGCCAAAAATGTAAAAAACAATTCAAAATAAGCTTCAATTTGGCAAGATTGGTGAAAATGGTGAAAAACCCAAGCTTTATGGCTAAAATTAGGGCAAAAAACCCTAATTAAGCTTAAATAGGTGAGGAAGGGTCACTTTCAATTCATTTGTGCATTCACACCTTAGAGAATTCTTGCATTCAAAGCTCTAACCTCCTGATGAAATGGTGCAACGAGTGCTCCCACGACACATTTTCGGCCGAGTTCGAGAGTACCAGAGATCATTAGGCGTAGGACCACCGGTATGCAATTCGAAACTTGACTTGCATTTTGACTTTTGAGCACATTTATTGCATTTTGAAATTTAGATTTAGGCAACGTCACTATATTGCAATGCTTTATTGAGAATCGACGACACTATTTTGAATTTTAGTGACACTATTGTGATTAGCGACACATTTCACAATTTGGAATTAAGATTATCTGATTGCAAGTTGTAGCGTGGGTGTAAATAGCGATGCACCCACCCAATCTAGAATTTAGAATTAGGGTTTGCAAATTTCAAAGAGCCATGCATTTGTGATGAGTGACGCTAATCGCGATTTGTAATTTGAAAGAGCATAGTGTTGCCATTTGGAATTTGAGATATAGCAACACTATCGTAAATAGCAACACTTTTATCATTTTGGAGGATAAAAACTCCAAAGTTAGCCAATTTTTTTGTGAATTTTGACGTCGTGCACTTCATGGGTGCAGGAGGTTATCCAACCTTTAATGTCCCGCGAGCATCAACCGACTGTGTTGTCCAGACTTGATGATTTGTCTAAGCTGCGATAGGAGCACTTGGGAGGAATTGGTTTGTGGTACATTGCCTACATACCCATTGTGTAGACCCATTTGGCGATGATGATAGTGCTATGTGAGCGATGGCATAGTGAGACCTCGTCGTTCCACTTACCTACCAGCGAGGTGATAGTGATGCTGGAGGATGTATGGAAGATTTTGCGATTGTTGATACATGGTGAGTGCATGATCTATGATACTGATGTTGGCTATGATGCTTGCCATGAGGTTCTTGACCAAGGGTCCATTGTCCTGGTCAACTCCCAGATTGACCTCAAGATGTACAGGGGTCGGGCAGCGACCTTCAGATTGATCATTGCGGCAATGATCTCAGGTTTGGTTGCTCCAGATCGACGAAGCAAGGGATTCAGTCTGGGATGGGGGCTGGCATGGCACATGATGTTGTTTAGAAGGACTCAATATGCATGGGGGCCAGTGATGTTGGCCTCCCTTTACCATGATATGCATGACATCGTATACGGTGATGGGAGAGCGATTGGTACAGGGGTCACCCTTCTTCACATATGGGCCTGGGAGCATATTATCATGCTCCGACCGATTGTTCATATGGTAGATGTGGAGCCAGATGATCCAGTTGTTTGGAGGTACATGGGTGCCATCACTCTGCAACACATAGGGCAGCTCGAAATTCTGTATTGGCATCGAGTGATCAACGATATGACAGTGTTTCAATGGAGACCATGGCTTCAGATGTCGGCACGGTACGATGATGTACAATAGTTGTTCTTTGTTCGACAAACCCATTATATGCAGGGTCGAGAGAAAACCATGATTGAGAGGTACTCGCATGATAGGGTTGTTAGACAGTTTGGCGAGAAGAAAAATAGGCCTGATGATGCATATACTACTATTTTCGCTAGATCAGTCTGAGAGACTATATGGAGACACACAATCCCATCCCATGAGGTTGTTGAGGGCTTTAGACAGTTGGTTGTTAGGCCATGGTCCTATGATCAAGGATAGGAAAATGTACAAACTACACCTACATATGATGCATGGTTTGTACCCCCTCCTCGACTTACAGATCCAACAGGTATACCTCCACAAGGGATGCCGAGAGGGAGGGGTGTAGGAAAAGGTCAAGGCCAACTGCAAGATGGACAGGGTAGAGGACAAAGCATAGGTCTAGATGGTTAGGGTAGAGGATAGGATGGCCAAGATGGCCAACAGTAGGATGGATAGGTCTCGAGTGCACCACCATTGCACCAATAGCCATAGATACAGCAGCAGCCACCATAGTAGCCACCGCCAAGGCCAAATCCTCATGATGCTCAGATTCAACAGCTACAGGTGGTTACGACTGAGCAAGATTAGGCTCAACAATAGATATTGGCCATCACAGCTGAGAGAGACTAGGCCCGGTAGCAGGTATAGGCAATCACAACTGAGAGGGATGAGGAGCATCAACTCAAACAGACCTCAGCTATGCAGCTGGCATAGGAGGTTGGGCGGTTCCAACAATTAGAGGCTATGACAGTTGTAGCACAGGGACAGACAGTTTATGCCCATTTATACAGAGAGGTCGTGACCGAGGCTACATATTATCACATGCATTACCATAGGGATGTCCCTGCGGTGATTAGGCAGCCAAATTTTTCACAGAGGAGTGGAGCACATCCCTAGGCTGAGGATCAGCCATTAGAGAGATAACCTGGAGAGGGGAGCAACCATTAGGGCTAGTTTCTTGTATAGATACTTTTTGATTATTGCCTGATTCTTTATATAGATATACATTCATGGGCTCCTTTTTCATAGCCTCGTGGATATTGTACTTTTGATTGATATATAGACACTGACTTAGATATTTTATTATGACAATCATCATTTTTTGATATATATACGAGATGATACAGATTCAATATGATGTGATGTGTTCATTTTATTTCATGTTTATGAATGTATGGATGTGGATGATGTTGATATGATGTGATATGCTTATATATATATATATAGTATGATCATGTATGGTGCAATGTAATAAATGGATGCATTTCCTTTTATTCATGTTTATGCAATATGTGATGAGATATGCGATGTAATGGATGGATGCACTTTTTTTTTTGTACTTTTCTATGCAATTTATGAGATGATGATGTATGCATATGGATGTATGTATGGATAATGCAGATGTTCATGCTTATGATATCATTATGCGATGTGTGTTTATGATATGTATGCAATGATTTAAGATGCTTAGAATAACAAATATATATTATTCAACACAACTTAAATGATAATGATGTTGCAGTGAAATATGTTTTTTGTATTATGATATGTTGTGATTATGCAAGATGTATGCATGTTGATGATTTGTGGATGCATTGATGGTATTTTTCTTGTTGACTGTCATGATATCAGTATAGCGCAGAGAGAAGATGGAAGAAACAAGATGATTGACCATTGATTTTGATGATTGATTCAAAAATTCCAACAAGTCTACGATCCACCGAGACTTTATTAGAGATGGTGATGATAAATGCATGATGATTTTATCATATCTTGGGATTGGGATTTTCTGCCATTCCTTATTGTTTGGTAACACATAGACACAATGCATCAAGGTATTGATAACTAGGATGGCATTGTATCTAGTGTAATGGACTTTAACTTTGCAAACAGATAGGATAATCCTTGTTCACACTTTGACATACAGAAACCTCGTTAGAATGTATTTTAGTAGTTCAAAATATATCGGACAAAAGCATATGCAATAGTCAACAATGTACTTCAAAAAACTTTCCTACATACAACTAAGCAAGTATGTGCCAAGATTATTTTACAGGCATACCCACAAGCATAGCAAACGAAAGATAATGATCAATTCCTCATTCCTTTCTCTCTAAATTTTTTTGATAGACATCATCGAGAGGTCCTCGAAATGGGTCATTTAAGATAAATCATAAGAAAAGATCAAAGACAAACAGTTAGTGTTATCCATAGCTCTTGCCAGTTTAACGTAACTAAGGTGATTTATGATACTGATTCCCATTGCAGAAAGGATTCATCCTAGGACATGTTGATCAAATGTTCTGATTAGGATGAGGTGTTTGATAAGTCATTGATACAAACTTCACTGACTCGTTTACCTATGATCTAGACTTTAGATTTTGACACTTAGGTTCTCACTTTACGACTTTTGATACTTGCTTTTTATTTGATTGCCAAAGGTTGAAGGTGACACTCAATTTATTATGGGTGGAGATTTATTGCAAGTGAAAGCGAAATTGGATGGGTGGTTTTGGATTTTTTGGAATATTTCAATGTTTTTGGTATTTTGAAAATGTTTTTGAGGCTACTTTTTGATCTTTTTGAAATTTTATGTGGATGTTTTGGTTTTTGATTATTTGAGGTTGCTTAGGGTTTTCTCCATATTTTTGATGTTTAGGTCTTTTGAATGTTTTCCAATGTTTTTGTGTTCTTCTGATATTTGGATGTTTAGGGGTTTTTCAAGATTTTACAAATGTTTAAGGTTTTTCGATATTTCAATGTTTAGGGATTTTCTGAGTTTTGACCAAGAACCTAACCTAAAAGACCTATCCTAGGGGCCTCAAGGGTTGATCAAAGATGAGCCTTGCCTATGTTATACACGCAGATACCACATAGTTCTACTAACTCGACTTATTCAAGATGAGATATTAACAATTGATGGATTGCTAGTTAATTATGATGGACTCCTAAAGGATTGACCTAGGGTGTCTCAAAGGCACATCAATGATGGCCTTGTGTACGTTCAACCTTCAATGTTCAACCTTTTTAGGGATTTTTGATGTGTTTTATATTTTTGATGAGATTTTATGAATGTTTTTGGGATTTTTTGATAACTTTAAGATATACAAGAACCCAATCCGATCCATAACAAATTGCCCCTAGTATGATATGATAGACTACCTCGATATAAACAGGACAAACTGACCTTAGGAATATGCCAAGTAGTACTAAGGGGATACGATACTTCACAATATCAAGCTATGATGTAGACGCAGATGGACGATGGAAGAAATAGGATGAATGAATGTGATGAATGGAATGATAAAGAACCTAGGTAGGTGGAGGTGATTTATTTATGTGAGGCACCTGTTTGCTAGGTTTTCATCAAGGTACTTTCCCAAAGTGCCACCGAAGTGGTTTTCACTAGAGGACAATTTTTTTCTTTACTGTTTTCAATCCTTTTTCTCATTTTTTTGGATTTTTATATTTACACCCTTCAAGACTAGGCATAATTTTTTTTAAGATGCAAGTTATTGGTTGGTTCTTGCAATGGTTCACCTTCAGGCATTGATAATTGATATAATCTTGATCCATAAATTTCTATGATGACAAAGGGACCTAACCAGTTAGGCTCAAACTTTCCTTTGATGTCCTAATCTAGGACATTTTTCTAATTATGCTTTATGACAAGATCCCCTACTTGGAAAGATTGATTCTTGATCTTCTTGTTATAGCTTTGTTTCAATCGGTTTTGATATACTTGCAGGTGATTAAGAGCATCAAGACAATGCTCATCCAGGAATTCTAGCTCATTTAGCCTAGATACTTTGTACTCTTCATCAGTGATTAAGTTCTGTAGTGACACTTGTAGTGATCAAAGCTCAACCTCAATAGGCAAGATGGCTTCTGATTCGTAGACCAAGGAGAATGGGGTTGCACCTCTGGGTGTGCGAATACTGGTTTGATAGGCCCAAAGGGTGAGATTTAACTACTGATGCCAATCACGACCAACTTCACTGGCCATTTTCTTTAGAATATTTAGAATGGTCTTGTTTGTAGCCTCAACTTGACCATTTCCCTAGGGTAATACGGGTTAGAGAACCAGTGGTCGATGTTGAATCTTTGACATAGTTCTTTCACATCCTGATTCTTGAAGGGTGTTCTGTTATCTGAGATAATGGTTTGTGGAACACCATAATGGCGATGAGGTAATTCGGGATAAACTTGGCAATTTTCTTCCCCATTATGTAGGTCATAGGAATAGCTTTGACCCACTTGGTAAAGTAATCAATGGATCTTATGATAAACTTGTGGCCATTAGATGAAGTTGGGGTAATCTTTCCTATGAGGTCAGGCCCCCACTGTGAGAAAGGCCAAGGTGTGACCATTGGTTGCAACTCCTGTGCCAAAGCATGAATCAAATCTCCATGTTGTTGACACTGGACACACTTTTGCACATACCGATGGGCTTCTCTTTCCATGGTTGGCCAGTAATACCTCGTACTCAAAAATTTCTTAGCTAAAGTCATACCACTAAAATGGGAACCACATATGCCATCATGTACTTCTATTAAAGTGGTCAAGGCTTCCTCTTGGTTAAAACATCGTATTAATGTCCCATCGATGTTTCAACGATATAGGGTATCACCTAGGATCACGAATTGGGATGCCCTTTTAATAAAGGTCTTTTTAAGGTTGGAGGTGATATCGGATGGGAGAGTTCCTCTACTTAGGTAGGTGAATATATCATGATAAAATGGGGATCCAGGACCAACAATGGAACACATGAATTCAGATTCTAGGATTTTGAAAGTTGGTACGAGAAGTTGTTCTACCAAGAATTTACATTGAAGGACGTTGTTCGGTATGTCTAATAGTGATCTGATTATTGCCATAGCATATGTTGCTTAGTTGTTCATGTGATGAATCTGCTCAAAAGTTATATCAATAAAAAGGTCCTTGAGATTTTCTACCATCTTCTTATAAGGAGTCAGCTTATCATCCTCGTGCAACCACGGTGGGAGGGTCCCCAAAGAGAACAATCTGGACCATGCAGCAAGAGTAACACAATAGAAGCAACACGGAATATGGAGGAAAATGTAGATTCAAATATTCTTATTAACAGAAATCTCAGTTACAATCATCCGGCAACATTTAGGCTTACAGATCTAGCTCACAGGCCTGATATAACATGCTCAAAATACAGTATTCATATATATGCTCCTTAATGCAAGCAAAAATATTACACATCAACTCTACATTGATCTACTTAATCAAATTCCCCTATCCTAATGATCTATTACAAGCTTTATATCATATCTAAAGATCTAGAATCTTTTGCATCGGCCAAAGATCATTACAATCTCCAATGAAAGAAAATGTAATGCGCACATGAAATAGGTCGGCCTCAAATTTGAATTACTCCATAGTGAATGCATAGGATGAAGTGTGGACCTATAATTAAGGTCAGGGACACTCCATGGAATAATTTGAATCACACCTTCAAGATCCACAAGTTACGGGAAAGATCCATGAGCGATCAAACTAGCCGTTGGGCTTGAAAATTATTCTGGTGTCGGTTCAAGAAACTGCCACTAAATCCGGAAGCAATAACTTGCCAGAAAAATATCCAATCGCGCTCAAATCTTGGAATAAGGAAAATGAATGTTTCCATGATGTAAACATAGATCCGCTGGGTCTAGTGAGCAAATATGATGAATCGGCCAACTTGAACTGAACAAGAACAAAACTAAAAGAAAAAAATATTTTTGGTTGCTGCAAGATTGCCAAGAACCAAGGATGCTCCTGCATCACATCCTTGGTTTGGTAGTCGTCATTGAATTGGTTGATAACCAACTGTGAATCTCCATATATTTTCATTTCGTGTATCTACCATTGAACTTCTATCCTTAGACCTATGATTAGGGCTTTGTACTCAACAATATTGTTAGTACACAGAAATGATAGCCTATATGACTTTGGGATGCAATTTTCTTGAGGAGTGATGAAAAGAATACCCACCCTTGATCCATGTTGGGTGAATGATCCATCAAAGTACATTTCCACTTATTTGAGCTGCATTGAATAGAAATATTGATTCATCCAGGAATTCAGATATCAATGGATTCTTTGCATAGATGGGTGCCTCTGCCAGTTGGTCCACAATCACTTGCCCTTTGATTGCCTTGCGCTCTACATAATCTATGTAAAATTTAGTCAAGATCATTTTCCATTTGGTCATTCACCCAGTGAGAGTTGCTTTGGATAACAGGTATTTCAATGGGTTGATCTTTGCAATGAGTTTGATTTGATGTGACAGCATGTAGTGTTTGAAATTTTGTGAAGCAAAAACCAATGCTAAGCATGCTTTCGCAATGGATGAATAGTTCATTTCATAGCCCACTAAGGTCCTGCTAGTGTAGTAGATAGCTCTTTCCTTTCCGTCTTCATCATGTTGTGCTAGAATGGCACCTAGTGCTGCTAATGTTGCTGAGATATACAGGATCAATGGTTTGTTTGGTATCGGCGGTATGAGCACTAGAGGTGTCGATAAGTAGTCTTTGATATGTTGGAAAGATTTATCACACTTCTCATCCCACTTGTAAGTTATTCCTTTATGGAGAAGATGCGAGAAAGGGTGGATTTTGTCTGATAGTTGTGCTATGAACCTCTTGATAGACTGCAATCTTCCTTGTAATCCTCTCATTTGCTTCAATGTTTGCAGCTGTTTCATATCTAAGATGCCTCTTACCTTTGCTAGATCAACTTCTATCCCTCTCTTTGAGACGATATAGCCAAGGAGCTTTCCTGATGTCACCCCAAAGACACATTTCTTTGGATTCAGTCGTACCTTATACTCTTCGAGTTTTTCGAAGATGGGTCCTAAGACTTGTATGTGCTCACTCCTTTTCTTTGACTTTTCCAAAATATCATCCACATAGTCTTCAATTTTTGTGTGGATCATGTCATGAAAGATGAGGGTCATTGCTCTCTGATAGGTTGCTCCTACATTATTTAGCCCAAATGGCATCATGTTCCAGCAATATGTCCCCCATGGAAAAGTGAATGCAGTTTTGTATTGATCCTCCTTGGAGATCATGATTTGATTGTAGCTTGAAAAGAAATCCATGAGTGATAGTATTTCATGCCCAACTATTAAGTCCACTATGATATCGATGTTTGGAAGAGGGAAATCATCTTTCGAGCATGCCTTGTTCAAGTCTCTAAAATTAGTGCATATTTTGATGCCCCCGGTGGGTTTGGAGACTGGTACCAGGTTTGAAACCCACTCAGGATAATCTATGGGTCGGATGAATCCAACGTCAAGAAGCTTTTATAACTCAAGTTTGACCAAGAGTGCTATCTGAGGGTGCATCTTCCTTAACTTTTGCTTTACTGGTTTGGCTTCAGAATAGATTGCTAGATAATGCACAACTACTTCTGGATCGAGCCCTGGCATATTTGTGTATGACCATGCAAAGTTAGCTCTTCGCTCTTTCAGGAATGCTACTAGGTTCTTTTTTTCTTCATTCAACAAGGATTCAATGTAGAAAGTGATCCTGGGTGCTTCTTCTATTCCCACATTGACCAAAGTGGCCTTCTCTGCTAAGACTATTGACTTTTCTGGATGCATTGCACTAAGGGGGAGATTGAATCCCTCATCCGTGGGTGCCTCAAAGAGGTTTTCACCCTCAAATGTGTCCTTTATTTTTACTATTTTAGGATCATAGAATGCCACAGTGTGGTTTTCACTCAAAGATTTGCAAGTTAGTTGCATGTCATCAATTTTGCGACTAAAGGATTCAATGGTCTCCCCGTAGTATTCCCCTATGTCTAGCTCTATATCAAAGCCTGTTTTGTGATCTGCCCATGGCAAGTTGTCACGAAGTCCCATGAATTTTGAGATTTCTTCATCATTTTTTGAATAAATTTAGAATCGGTGGTCCTTGTTGGTCCAATTCAATGAGTTGCGGGTGTACTAGGTGTATTTCATTTTGTCGGTTGCTTGGGGTGAAGGTCGATGTAAATATCATGAAGAGAGAATTATTCTCAAATAGGTAAGCAACATCAAGGTGGAAGTCATCTAGAGTAGTATCACACAATGTTGGTAACCAAGAGGAATCCTTAGCCCGTTTAGCAAAAGTACCTTTGCCAATAAGGGTAATCTTGCTAGTTGTACAACCTAGGCCAAGATTCTTTGGACGTTTCTCAGGAATGATAGGTTCTAGCAAACCATTGTCATTTTGTCCCAGTTTCTCATTCTTGGTATACCCCATTCCCTTCATTAGATACAAGCCTTTGTTGTCATTTTCCATGGGAGGAACAAGGACGGGTCGTTCATCTTGATAGAGTAGTTTAGAGATATCCTCCTCATTTACACCTTCTTTGTTCAATTCCCCCCATTTGGTGAAGGTAGTATCTACCATCTTGATAGTTTTAGGTATGTTGTTGTTGGGTGTGGGTTTCCCATGAGATTTGGGAGAAAGAGGTAGCTCTCCCAACACAAAAGTATCCTTTGTTAGCTTATAGTTTCCACAACCATCATCCTAGATCACTGCTTTGATGTTAGGTATATTTTGCACAATGGGTGTTTTTGTTTTTGAGGTAGATGCAAGGGATGATGGGTCAACAAATGAGGTAGAAGGCCCTTCGTCATTCTTGGGTATTTGGGGGATCTTATAGAACTTGGCCTCCAGCTTCTTGTAATAGTAAAAAGGCTCAAGATCTCCAAGGATGGTAACTGCTCTACCCTTGAAAGGAAACTTTACACATTGATGGTAGGTTGAAGCTACAGATTTTAGGGCATCGATCCAAGGTCGACCAAGTAGGATGTTGTAGGGAAGATCAAGGTCTAACACTTGGAATGTAGTTTCTGCAATGATGGGACCCACTTGGATGGGTAGTGCAATGATGCCTTGTGATACTCGTTCTTGGTCGTCATATTCCCTAATGGTGGTGCTCTTTGTTTTCTTAATAGTATCCTCTAAATAGCACAGATTTTTGATCAACTGAAGGGTGCAAATGTTTAGACCAACACCTCCATCTATTAAGACTCTTTTAACCTTGTTCTTATTAACGATAACCTCCATGTGTAAAGAAAGATTATGAGATGGTTGTGGCGGTAGGTCTTGTTCTGAGAAGGTGAGGAGATGATTAGTGATATGCCCTACCATAGCTTGAAACTACTCGGTATTTATATCCTCGAGGACAAACGAAATAGACAAAGCTTCCTCTAATATTTCCCTATGTACAGGGGATAGCCTCAATAGTTCTAAGATAGAAATTTGTGTGGGGGTCTTCTTAAGTTAATCTAAGAGATTGTACTTGCTAGTTCATGTTGTTGGTTGAGTAGGGTGTGCCCTAGATTGAGATGGGACTCCTTAGATGGTGACCTTACCATGTCATGTGGTGACTCCACATTCCGCCCTAGTCCCTTTGATGGTGACAATGGTAGTGACACTATCACAGGAAGCGACCACATTGGAATAGGTATGTTGCACATTTTTATAATCCTTAGCTTTCCCAATGTTGTTTCCTTTGTTATGATCCAGCATGGGGGTCTTGTATATCTTAAGATATTAATTACTGGTTGGTACCTCAACAGATATGGTGTCACTTTCTATAAGATCCTGGATAATGTTTTTGAATCGCATGCAATTCGTTGTCTTATGTCCATTGATTTTGTGAAAGTCACAAAGATCTTTTTCATTGTACCAGGGTGGTTTATCCTGTGGTTCTTGGTAGTTTTTGAAATTTGAAAGTGTTATCAAGTTTGACTCTACCAATTTCTTCATGATAGTCTTAATGGGTTCTAAAAATTGTGTATTTTCGTTTCAGATAGTTTTTCTTGTTAGGTGTTCACCTCTATCGTGTTTTGGTGTTGTTGACCTAATTGTTTTGTGGTGGTGTTGTTTGTTGTACAGTTGGTTGAATGTTGGTGATTTGATTGATGTTTGGCCTAGGAGCACTTAGGACCACCTTAGCATCTACCACACCATCATTTGTTATATTTTTGTTCTTAGCCCAGACACAAGGCTTGTCGTTTGAACTGGTTGATGGATGGTTGTCTTTGTGTGCTTGAGTATTTCCCTGTGAGATTAGATCTCTCTCGATGTTAAGGGCCCTAGGGACAAGCTCATCTTAAGATGTGATGCATTGCATTTTCAAGTGGAAGGATAGATTTGGATCTAAATTTGCTATGATAATGCCCACTTGTTCATCGGGAATTGGCTACTTGCTTTTACTTGCTCTTTGCTTCCATCATTGCAATAAATTGGCGAAATATTCTCCTTTATTTTGTTTGAGATTGTATAACTCTTCTAAGCTGACGTCCATGTCAAGATTAAAGGAGAAGTGATCTATAAAATTTTTAATGATTTCTTGGAAAGTTTTGATGCCTAGAGGTAATTGTGAAAACCAATCCATGGCAGGGCTTGTTAAACTTCATGGGAAGAGGCACTTCAAATAAGACTCATTATAAGTGACCTCTATACACATGATGTTAAATTCTTTGATATGGTCCACAAAACTTCCTTTCACTTTGTATTTGTCGAATTTGGGGATTTCAAAACCAGGAGGGAATGGCACCATTGCAATGTTTCAATCAAATGGATATGGGCATATGTTTTGTGTATGGGGTTTCTTCATTTTTCCCATTCGGATGTCCTGCATTTCTTGTGTTAGTGCCTTGAGTTGTGATGTCATATCGTCTAGTGGACTAGGTGGATGAACATATGTTGCATATTGTGGGATGGTGGATGAAGTGTATGTGGGATTCTGATATGATGATGTGTTATATGGTGTGTATGGTGGTGTAGGATAAGGTGATGATGGTGTAGGCATAGATGTTCCTAATGTGTTTGGGTTGATGATGTTTTGTTGAGGGTTATAGTATAAACCTTCTTGTTGTTGTTGTTGCACAAGCAATTGTTGAGCTTGTTGTTGTTGTTGAGCTGCTAGGGCTACTTATTGTGCTGCTAAGGTTGTATGATGTTGTTGTTGCTGTTGTTGGGCTACTAAGGTTGCTTGTTGTTGTTGTTGATTTGCTGCTAGGGCTACTTGTTATTGTTGTTGTTGGACTACTTACTGATAAGCTTGTTGGGCTTTCCGTAAAGCTAGGGAATGTGCTTGCAATGTAGGATCAATCCATGGTTGGGACATCTGTGATGGGTTTTGGGTGTTGATGTTTTGTGTAGATTGTGCATTGTTGATGAGAGGTTGTGGATTCGCTTGGTTTAACGTTCCTTGCAATATAGTGGATTGTGATGGAGGAATATAAGTTTGAGGCCCCATTTGATTTTGCATGACTTGGGGGACAAACAGTAAAGATGAGGATGGTACAGTTAAATATTGCGATGTTAAGGGAATATTAAGACCTTGGGTCCATTGATTGAAAGGATTCCCTTTACCAGAGATTCCCTTATGTTTGGGATGTGGCCAAAGTATTACCTTGGTTGATGGGGTTTTTGATCAAGGGATTGTTTTGATGTGGGTTGATGATGGATGGAATAGAGGTGTTTTGGGAAACCACTAGGTTTGATGTATCAACGGGAGGATTAGATGAAGATGTTCCCTGTTGTGTAAAAGGTTGATTTTGCGTGAGGGTATTCCCTTGCCCTTTTGGGTCCACTTGTGATACTTGGTCCACACTACTCTGTAGGATGTTGGGAACACTTGTGGTACTCATGGGTATGGATGAAGAGGGGTGTCCTTGATATGTTGAAGTTGTTGTGGAGTAATGAAGCATAAGTGGTTTATATGGATGTTGGGGATCCTCAAGAATGAGAGGAGTTCCAAATGTTGGTGTCCAAGTGGTTGTTTGGGATGGAGGATTGGTATCAAGGGTACCCACAAGTGTGTTGGTTTCAAATGGAAGAGTATGGCCAAAGTCCTTAGCAAGACTAGTTACAATACTAGGTGTTGGTGTTTGATTGAGCTCTAGTGATGGAGTCATTTGAGTAGTGGATGAAGTTAAGCCTTGTGTTAATGATTGCGCAAAAAAAGATGGGGAATTAGGAACTATGTTCTCTAAGGCTTGGTGCTCCATGATTTCTTCCCTAGTAAGTCCAAATTGATTGTTCGTGATGTTTTTTTATCTCATATGGCCCTAATGGAGATGAAGGTTGCTATGATGGGGTAACATGACTTCTCATATCAAATTCCATAGGATTTGGATCACTTGAGGTAAATGTGACTTTGGTTTTCTCCATGATTATCTTGTGTTGTGATCTTGTTTTTACCATAAATTTTGGGTCAGCTCTAGGAGAGTTGTGTTGAGATTTGTAATGTTTGAACTCTCCAGTTGACACAAATCTAGGTAAAAGGGACGCTTTAAGTCTTTTTGGAGCAATGGTGATAGTGGGAGATGAAAATATGAGTTATATAGGGAGTGATCTTTGCCAATGTTTTCGGACAATACTTTTGACTTAAGTTTGATGTTTTGATGTTTGGATAAAGGATGCTGATGAACTTGGAAATCTTTAGGGTAGACTTGTGACCTTCAAGATAAACTAGTTCAAAGATGATAACTAACTTAACTAAGTTCATGGAAAAGGATTCATTTCACATACAAAGTAGCTAAGTTAGGGGTTGATTTGATAGATGTTTAAGTCAAAAAGTGTTGGTGTATTCAAATTTTTTGCAAAGTTTGGTGAAGTGAAGGATGAAATTTGATGAAGGGGTGGATGAAATGTTTGACCCAATATTGACCTAGAGTGAACCTTTGTTTTATAAGACCACGGTAGTGAAAAACATGCTATACCTCTAAATTTTTCAAATCCTAAAGACCCAATGATTTAGATAAATTCAAGATCATGAAAAAGACTAGGGTTTTGACTCCAAAAGAATGCATACAAGTCTGGGTTGTTCCTTGAAGCACATTTATAGAAGTTGTATACCAACCTATTTCTATTTTGGTGAAGTGCTAAAAGGTGTTGTTTGATGGCTTTTGGAGTAAGATGCCTAAGTTTAAAGTGACAACCTGTAGACCTTCTCTTGGGGATTCTAATTTTGCGTGAGATCATTTAGAGAAGTTAAGATTATGAAAAAGAGGATATTTATTGCCACGCGGGTGGTGGTAATATGGGCCTTCCAGCCACAATATCAACTTGTTCCTCTTCTTCATCTATGACATATGTTGTGTTTCTCCACTGGGTTGGTGTTTCTTTTGTTTCAAAAGTGAAGCTTCTGAAACTACTAATTATATCAGTTTGT
This sequence comes from Sequoia sempervirens, assembly GCA_007258455.2. Classification (NCBI taxonomy): domain Eukaryota; kingdom Viridiplantae; phylum Streptophyta; class Pinopsida; order Cupressales; family Cupressaceae; genus Sequoia; species Sequoia sempervirens. The sequence continues at coordinate 68,368 of VDFB02105499.1, read as the reverse complement.
TCTCCTTCAATGAGTTGAAAGTTTGGTTGAATGATAGCAGGTGTAAATTCGGGTTGTTCAACGAGAGCGATCAATCTCCAAATGGTCATGTGGGGTTCAATTTTTCAATTTATCTTGTTTAAGTGAGTTTATTTTACCACAAACACTTGTCTTGATTAAGTTCAAACTAAATGTCTACGTCAAAAACATCATAAATTTCACAAGGTCCATTTTGTGGAAAGGATGAAGTTCAAGCCATAGTTTCCTATGTTAACTTTGGGAAGTATGGATTGAAATATAAGTCAAGATATTTAGAAATCTCTAAGGATAGAAATCCTTAGAACAAACACTAATATCAAGGCTATTTCAAAGGGTATCCATACTTAGACCAAAGGGTTTGAAATTTTGAGGAAAATTGTGAATGTTTGTTTGCAATGTTTTGGAACCAAGCAAAGTATTAAACTGACTCACAAGAATTTACCACCTTAGGTTCAAAAGATACTACTTGTTGAATCCCCACTTAGATTTCTCCAAACACTAAGACAATGCGAACAACTAGAGATTTGGTGACAATGGCTCCGCCTTACTCGACACACACTTCTCGGGACCACCAAATCTCAAATCCTGAAGATCCGAAGATCCTAAGGATTTTCCTATTTCAACAATGAATAATAAAATGTGGGGCGGCTTCGAAACGACTGTTCCTACACCAACAAGCATAAATGTTTTTGGCTTCTAAACAATTGGTTCTTAGTAAGGACTTTCATACAAGGTGTCCATACACGCGACAAGATTAGCTCAAGATTATTTCAATAAACAGGCCTCCCAATCCCTTCCTAAGAAAGGATTTTGACGTGTCACGTGGACACTAAGGGTGGAACTTGTCGATATGAAACATTTGCACATGTTGCTTATGACTTTTGTCACAAACACATTTTTTATATAGTGGTTTGAAAGAGCTTGGCTTTAGCTTGTTTCCGCTTGGGTCATTCCCACCTTTCAAAGTAGGGTGAAAGGCCCTCTAAAGATATACAAAAGCAAGGAAGTAAGGTTGTTGTTCAATCTCCTAGATCGCACGAAGCAAGGAGAGAGCACTCACAACACCTTTTCCTTACACTAGCATAGGGTTCATTTTAAATCCAAATTGAAACATGTGGGTGATTATACAAAATGTCAAAGAAATGATTTTGATTCCCAAGATCGTTGAGTGGCGCAAGAGAAGAGCATACGCATTCAATGACGAAAATGTGAATCACAAGACATAGCAAACACTCATTAATTTTAACCCTTGAAGCAAAGATAAGTTTATTTTAAGCACCAAACGAAGTGTTAAGTTGTATTGTTAAATTTTAAACCCAAAGTAGCATAATGGAGTGAGGGTTCATTTTAATCTAGTTTGAGCGTTCATTTTAAAACCCAATTGAAATCTAGTGTGGTCCTAAAGCATAAAATGAAAAGCATGATAAATGGGTGATTATTTCCCCAAAAGTGTCAAAACACTTGTTATAATTATAAGATTTAAAGATAAGAATGTTTCTTCACTTCAACTTTTATCGTCCAACCTGCAAGACACAGTTAGCCTAAAAACCAAAATAGAAAGTCAAAGACATGTTAGTGATCAAATGAAGTAAAAAAAATAAAATACATGCTAAAAATCATACTATTTTTGCTTACCAAAAAAAGAGTGTCGCTATTCATGATAGCGTCACCATAAATCAAAAGAGCATCGCTTTGGTGAAAAATAGTGTCGCTTTGCAGAAAGGCAATGACGACGATAACATCGTTGTTTGCTAGCATCACTGTTTGTATATCTTCAATACTTCTAAAAGTATTAGCATCGCCGTTTATTTTAATTAGTGCTAGTGTATTAATTAGGTGTCATTTTATCAAATGGAAATAGTGTCACTATATGGTGACGCCTTACAAAAGCATCACTGAAATCCCTTGGAGTGTCGATGTATCTGCAAAAAATAAAAAAGGGACTTCGAGAGAAAAATTCATTAAATGTGATTGGTTTTTCCCTCCTTTTAGCACCAAAATGTGATCAACGGATTAGTATGGGTTGAATACACTTGATCCATGAGGATACAAAGTGTATTCATGCCACTAAATGTCAATCCAATAGAGATCATTCAAACAAACACTAAACTAGGAATTCATTAAGACTAACTTGTTAAACTATGAAAGCTTCAAAACACCTACTCTAATCCATTGAAACTTACCCTATTAGGGGAGTGGTGTCACGTTGATGTGGAACAACGACCCTTTCCCAATCCCTAGGATAATAAGCTTGTTTCAATCAGTTTTATTGAAGAAAATTGATGAAACCATTGTGATATGTGTGTTGAAACATGATTTTATGCTAAGATGATCAAGATGTGTGAATGCAAAGCTAATCTGAATGGATTTTAAGCTAAAAGATTCAAACCCTAATTAATAAACAAGCTACATGAATGCATTTATGTTACCATGGAAGCCATTAATGAAAGCTAAGCTAATTAATGCAAGTAATTAAGCTAAAATGAAACTAAATGAATGCTAAATATGAGTGCGAATGTGAGTGATTTCAACAACATAAGTTTGCTCTGAAAAAAGATGGATCCATTTGTCTCCAAATAGGGATCTATTTATAGGAGAGCAAACGAGAAATGGAGGGTTGAGATCAAAAAGGTTAATCAACGGTCAAGGATGGGGGAAGTTGGAGGCATGGATCTTGAATTCTCATCAAGGGATGAGAATCAATGATGAGATTTAATCAAGGGTTCACCTTTGTCCAAAAAAACACACTTTTAAATTGCACAAGAAGTCTTGTGAGTTTGTTACAAAAAATGAATATTCCCCTTTTTCAAATGAGTGAGGAGAGAATATTCTTTGGAATATTCTCATGGGTGAGGAAAATAGATATTTAGCAAGTTAAAACAAAGTTTTAATGTGCAAAAGGGCATGGGAATATTCCTTTTGGAGGAATATTCCCTTGCAAGTGGGGGGAATTAGATTTATTAGTAATTGATAATTAAAACAATGTTAATTATGCAATTATGGGAATTAAATGATTTTCATTAAATAAAGTGATTTAATGAAAAGGGGGAAAGGTGGAATGATATTTAATTAAATAACTTAAGGTTATTTAATTAAATAAGGAGACATAGAGATTTAAATTAAATAACTTGATGTATTTAATTTAATAAGACGAAATGTTAGCATGAAAGGGGGTGAATTAACCCTATTAAATTAATTAGGTTAATAGATGCAAATGATGCAATTAATTAAAAAACTAGGAAAATTTAATTAATTATGCAAAAAGAGGATAGGTTTTAGGAGGAAATGATGTTAGTATACCTGATTCAAGTGCATGATATCATTAGGATATTTTTTGAAAAAAGGGGGTAAAAACTTTATTGAATATCATAAAGCAACATTACAAAGGAAGAAAAGGACCAAGGTCCTAAGGAAAAACAAGAGCAACGAACCAATCAGAGAAAAAACAACCAACACCATTATCTGTCGCCATTCCCAGCCCTATCCTCAACAAGAATATTTGTTAAATCAAGATGGAGCTCCTGAGGAATCAACTCCCACTCCTCAATTCTCCATCCCTCAACCTCCTCAGAAGCCCACTTCGCCAAACAATTAGCTGCCCTATTCCACTCCCTTGGAATATGGACAAAAGTCACCATTTCCATCAAAGAACTAACCCGTAAAATTTGTTGCACAACCCCAGCCAACTGCCAGCTGACATCAGCCACTTTCTGCTCAATAAGCAAATTGATCAAAATCTGGGAATCAGATTCACAAACAATCCTCCACCCCAAAGCATGAGCCCTCTCAAGAGCGACAAGAATAGCCAGCCCTTCCACCAGGTTGATGGTTTGTATCCCTTCATAGATCGAAAAGAGGAAAATCACTGAGCCCAAAGAATCTCTACCAATCCCCCCAATACCAGTCGGTCCCGGATTGCCTCTTGAAGATCCATCAGTATTGATCTTCAAAACACCTTCAGGGGGAAGTTTCCATTTGCCATCCCTATCAATTTTTTGCTTCTCACGATGTCCTCTCTTAGCCCTATTCAAAGCCAAGGAAGACCCTTGAATCCCCAATCTCTCCACCAACTCTGTATCCCTTTTCACCAAAGGGAAATCCACTTCACACCTAGCTTCCATTGTTTCTTGAACCATGCCCAGTAATCTCTGCCAAATTTGTTGCATTAGCCTTTGTTCCCCACGAAATATCCTTCGATTGTGTTCTAGCCAGATCTGCCACAATAAGAAGATAGGCCCTATAAACCACACCTCTTGCAAAAAAGAGGCCACAGAAGGGGGCCGACCCATCCCCTACCAAAACTCAATCAAGGAGGAAGCATGAACACAAGGAGTTGTCCAAACACCCCACCAAAAATGCCAAAGCTGGAGGGCGAAAGAGCAATGAAAAAAGAGATGGGTAGAGTCCTCCTCATTAGCCCCACACATAACACAAATAGAAGGGTCGTGGAAACCTCTCTTCCGAATGTTATCCCAAGTCAAACACTTATTCCAGGCCAACATCCAAATAAAACAATTACATTTTGGCCAAGAAAGCTTATTCCAGACCTTCCACCACTAAATTTCAGGCCCAACCAACCTATGAGACAATAACCTACTATAACCGCAGGCTACAGTGTAGGTCCCCACAGGATTGGGGGACCAGGCAAGCACGTCATCATCACGGAGAGAGCTACATCTTCAGCTGGAGAGGATACTTTGCAGCAGAGCACAATCCTCCTGCAAACCAACATCTGGCCACTCATCAGGGGTCTTCCATTTGGCCATCTCCAACTGACCACAGGGGAAAAAGGACTTAAAATCACTCACCCGTGACCAACCAGCCTCAAGAAATCTCAGGCAAAGATTCAATAGGTTGGGAAACTAAGAAGTGATGGGAGGAAAACCATCCCAAGAATCATACCAAAATTGGACCTCTGTCCCCTTCTTGCAGATCCAAAATAATCCTTCCTTAATAAGCACAGTCCCTTTCTTGAGGGTGCCCCATATCACAGAGCCCTTCCCCACAAGGGGGTACCTCGAAATATCGGGTTGAGGGATCCCCGGGAGATACTTTTGAGAGAGAACCTTGGCCCAACTCTTATCCTGCTCATTACACCACCACCAATACAGTTTAGTAGCCAAAGCCTCCCCAGTCAAAGATGACTGCCTCAAGCCAAGTCCACCATATTGTTTCGGACTACAAACCACCTCCCATCTAACCAAACTCCATTTGGAGGACTCCAAGCAACCAGCCCATAAAAATTGTCGCGCCACAGAATCTAGGTCCTTAAGAAAGCCCATAGGGGCAACCTGGAGCATGCATCTATAAATGGGCAGAGCCTGCACCACCGACTTAATCAACTAGACACGACCAGCAAAGGATAACCAACGATGAGTCCAGTGGTTAACTTTCACCCAAAATTTATCCAAAATAATCTGCCAAGACTCCCTAGGAAGTCTACTCACTGAGATGGGAATGCCAAGGTAAGTCAAAGGGAGGGTCCCAATCTAAAATCTCAAAGTGTGGGCAATCCTTTGCTGAATGGGGCCCGGAGTGTTGAAGAAGAAAATGGAAGATTTTCCCTCATTAATCTACTGACCGGAGGCAACCAGGTAAGCATCCAAGACTCTTCGTAAATGAGAGGCCTCTCGCATTGTAGCCACCCCCATCAAAGCAGTATCATCCACAAATTGTAAGTGAGTCTGCGAAGGTAAGGTGCCACCCCACCTCCACCCTTGAATGAGACCAGACTCCACACTTCGTTTAATCCATCTCCCCAAACTTTCAGCCAAAAGAATAAACAAGGGGAAAGAGGATCACCCTGACGAAGCCCCCTAGAAGCGCCAAATAGCTCAGAATGGCTCCCATTGATAAGCACTCAGAAAGAGACTGAAGTAACACAACTCAAAACCCATTGAATCCATTCTTCAGCAAAACCAAAAGCACCAAGAACCCACCTAAGGAAGGACCACCTAACTCTGTCATAAGCCTTTGCCATGTCCAGTTTGATAAACATCACTTTTTCTTTAGAGCTGGCCATAGAATGGATGACCTCAGTTGCAATAACAATCCCATCCAGAATTTTCCTACCAGCTACAAAACCACTTTGTTCTTCGGAGATCAGATCCTCAAGCCCCTTCTTCAACCTGTCAGCAATAAGTTTAGAAATAATTTTATAGATTACATTGCATAAAGAAATGGGCCAAAATTGGCTTAACCTATCAGCCCCCTCACTCTTGGGAATAAGAGCAAGAAAAGTAGCATTTAGAGCCCTTAACATCTGCTTATTGTGTTGAGATTCATGGACCACAGCTAGGAGGTCAAGCTTGATGATATCCCAGAATTCTTGAAAAAACTCAATAGGGAAGCCATCAGGACCAGGCGCCTTCCCTTTCTTCATATTAAAAACAATCCCTTCAAGCTCTTCAAGTGAGATATCACTCAAGAGTTGTCTATTCAACTCTCCAGACACGAGAGAGGGGATACAAGAAAGAATTTGCGCTTCCTCAGGAGACCCCCCTTGCGAGTCCTCCCTAAAAAGAGATTCAAAGTACTGCACTGCCTCCCTTGAGATTTCCGGGAAGGAGGAGAGATGATCTCCCCTGTCATTCACCAGACCAGAGATAGAATTGCCATGGCACCTGGCTTTCACAGAGTTGAAGAAGAAAGCTATATTTTTATCCCCTTCCTGAAGCCACTCAATACGAGCCTTATGCTTCCAATATATTTCCTCTCGCAGTTCCCATTCTTCCAACGTTTTCACAGCCCGAGCCTCATCCTGAAGCAACTCAGTTGTGACCCCATCCTCCCTTAACCTCCTTGTGATACCATCCAAATCAGCCTAAGCTGACGCCTTTGCATGGAAGACATTCCCAAAATACTGACGATTACACCATTTGAGCTCAAATTTAACATATTGAAGTTGTTTAGCAAAAGCATAAATTGTAGTACCATAGGTTGGTCTACCTTTTTTCCACCAATCAGACACCAAGTCATTCAAAGAGGGGTCCCGCAACCACATGAGTTGGAACTTAAAAGAGGGCATACGAGGCACACGAGTTGACTCAGTAGCAAGCTTAATAGGCCAATGGTCCGATCCTCTCCAATCCAAGATCTCAGAACAAGATGACCACATCCCTCCAACCCAGTAACAAGAGACCAAAAACTGATCTAATCTTTCTGCAATGCAAAACTCACCAACCCGACGATTGTTCCAAGTGAACTGACCGTTTTTGGGTTTGATATCAACAAGATTCAAGGTATTGATATTGTCTCGAAGCAGTAGTGCAGAGGGCTCCAACCTTCCAGTGCCACCACGCTTCTTAGCCAGCTCACAAATAGCATTGAAGTCTCTAGCCAAAATCCATGGATGGAAAGGCAGCATGCTACGAATCAGCTTGATATGGGACCACAAACCTTGTTTACCCTGAAAATCTGTAGGAGCATAAATATTAGAAAATAAAATGACTTCCCCTGACTCAAAACTAGAAGTAATCATAGACATAGAGGATTTAGAAGAAATCCACCAAAGAGGCCGGATTCTTCGAGGATTCCAAAAACATGCCAGACCCCCTGAAGCTCCATGAGCTCCAATGCACTGGCACTCTCCGCTCCTCCACAACTTAGGTGCCAAACTTTGCATATTCTCAACAAATAACTTAGTTTCTTGCAAAAAAATGACATCAGGACCTTGCCTTCTAACTAACTCATGAACCGCTTTTTGTCTAGGGTCGTTGTTCAAGCCCCGTACATTCCATGACAGAACAATCATTTCAAGGGGCTTGAAAAAATAGAATCTAGAGTCTTTACTGCCCCTGACTCCACCAAATTCTCACCTGCAAGTTTAATCTTTTCCACATCCTTTTTTCTGCCAGGTTTAACAAATTTCTCTCCCCCGCCCTTCTTAATATCTTTCTGCAAAATACCCAATTTGGGGGGAGGCTTGGACTTCATAGCCGAGTCTGAACCAGTTTTCCGCCCAGGAATAGGAGAATCCACACCTACTGTTGTAACAATGGCCAAGGGTTCCTGCACCTCAGAAACCCCCCTCTGTTGATCAGCTTCCAAGTGTCGACAATCATCCCCTTGTGGATCCATAGAAGAATCAAGAACAAGATCCTCCTGAGCTAATCCCATAAGCCCTTGATCCAGGTTGATCAATCCTGGTTTCACCTCCTATTGGCTGAGCTCATCCAAAACCTCAAATCTGTTGAAGGTACCTTCATCTTGCCTTTCTTTAAAAGGCCTCTTTTGACCCCTGTTCCGATTTCGAGCTTTGACCGGAGCAAAACCATCAGAAGCACCTACCTCATCAGGAGAAATGCTCTTCCCTTTATCTGTTTCAGGAAGATTGCTTGCAGGTTGTGAAGGCTGCGACTCCCGAGGCTTATACCTTGGGCATCTCCGCTGCAAATGGCCATATTCTCAACAAAGTCAACAGTGAAAAGGAAGAGTTTCGTAGTCCAAATGTTGCACCCAAGAGTAAGAGTCCGCACACATATCTATTGCATCGGGCAAAGGCCTACTTAGATCAATTTCAACACAAATGCGTGCAAAAGTCATTACATTTTTACCCAAAGTCTGCGATGAGGTCCCAATAGGATTTCCAAGCACCGAGGCCAAAAGGTGTAGCACATCCTCTCGACAGCATTCCACTGAAAACCTCGGTAAACGAACCCACACCAAGACATGGTTTGGAAGCTCCTCTGCAGAGTTAAAACCTGCATGCCATGGCTTGATAAACAACCCTACCTTATTATGAAAATAAGGGCCTCCCTCAAATACCCTATTGCGATCAGCAATGCAATTAAATGTAACCATGAAATAATTGTTCGCCAGCAACATTATCTCCATTTCCCCCTCTGGTTCCCATGTCCTCCGGGCCCAAACCTACAAAAATTGCAAGGAAACCCTCATCCCCAAAAACTTACAATATAAGGAATGATTTGAATAATACTCAACATCTTCAGTAATCATCTCAGCTGGAACAACTAGTTTTGGCCTCTCCTTGCATTTCTCGAGACAATCGTTAATCTTCGTAATCCGTGATTAGATAACCCCAAATCTGCAATTCCTGTATTCGGAGCAAACAAATTGTTGTCGAAGGTCTTCATCCCTTGACTTGAAAATTTTGGGCCTATTGCTGCCCAGAAGTCCAAGTGAGGGCTCCTCACTGACGTCTCACCCTTAGAGCATGCCATCATGCCAAGGGAAAACTACGAACCCCAAAAATGGGTGAGGGAATCCACACCCTTCCTCTTATCACCACCCAACGCCAAACCCCACACCTTCAATCCTCCCGACCAGCGCAGTAGAGAGAAAAAACTAAGGCAACGGGCATGCAAAGCCCCAAGCTAAAACAGCCAAAACGCAGGATTCTAAAGCCCCATGCCACACCCACCACAGATCACAAGAAAAACCATCTGGACTCACCTACGAGGTAAGCTTCCCACACCAATCAAAATGGAGGAATTCACAAAAAGAATGGGCATAAACCCTCGAGTGAACCAAAAAGGCACTAAGGAGCCGCAGCTAAGGCAGAACCATAGCGGAAAGAGCCAACCCCAATCGCCCCTCTTCGCAAGCACGGAGAAAAACAGACAGAGCTAGGGCGCGGATGCCCTAGCTCGAGTTGCAGAGCGCGCGCCCACGAGCCATCAGTCTTCTGTACCATCATTCAGGATATTTTTCAGTGTCTACACTTGCATTCATTATTTTTACAAGTTCCCTACAAGTAGATCCACCATGATTGTCATTATAACAATTTTTCATCATATAAATTATGTTAGATCAATTTTGTGGTCTTTAACTAAAATTGGATAAGCTAATTGTATTTATATATGCATATGTTTCATCATTTTATAGTTGTATTAAACATCAATTTGTTAAATGTGTCTTCAATGTATGAACTTCCATTCTTATAAATTATCACCTTTTATATTGTTCCAATTATATCTTAAATATAAATTATGTCTTTGATTATATTGTTTCATTCTTATTTGACCTTCTATATGTGACCTTGGTGTGAGGTCAATAAATTTCCTTTGTTAATTGCATCAAAGTGCAGTTCAACTAAGTGACAAAAGGATTATGAGGTCAATTTCCTTAAGCTTCAACTCTCCAATTGATAAAAATCACCTTGCCACCTTAAATAATTAAACATCAATTTGTTAAATGTGTATAACATGTATGAAATTTGTAAATATGTCATCATAATTGTGCCCTTGAAGATCAAAAGAAGAAGAAATGAAGTTAATGAATGAGTAAGTATCATTTATAGAGAAATAATTTATAATATAGAGTTAAAGGGACATCCCTAAATAGGAGGATATTATAGCTTAGTTGGAGAACACTCCACTTGAGATCATGATTTATTACAATATTGTTAGACATGGTAGTACCAAGATCAAAATATTATGAGAATGAAGCATGACCACCTTGTAAAATAAAACATTTTTGAGATGTTGGTGGGTCATAATAATCCATATGTTTCAATCTATATTAGTAGTGAGTAAGGGTGGGTTAGTGCTCAAATTTAATCTTAATGGTTGTTGGAGAGGTTGGTTGATTTCAAGGATAGAAATTGTTTAAAGATGTTGATGAATGACATTGGTGAGTGAAAAAAGTGATGGCCTATATCACTTTGAGCTAACGATGACTCAAGACAATGCAATATTAGAGAGTTAAGACTTCCACTATAGTAAATGTCAATTTACTAAATATCTTATATGAATTATGTCTTTGATATATATCAAGTTTCATTCTTATAAATTGTGTCTTCAATATAAAGTTTTCTTGAGTAATAAATTAATTTCAATATTATAAATGGCTCTTTTTCTATGTCTTTTTTCATGAGACCCTCTTCTAGGATCATTTTCTATCTTCTTTTATACATTATATGTACTCACAATTTTTTTATTATATAATTGAATAATTATGGAAAATGAAACCATATTTTAAACTAAATTATTGAAAACTTCATTAACAATGGCATCTAAATATTAAAATTCAATTAGACATGAATTTATAGTGCATACTTGAAAATGTCTAAAATGTACATGAGTGAATAATCAACATAATGTCTACATATCTTAGTCCACGTGAAATGCTATATCTAGAGCTAGTCCATAAAACATGTATTGAAATGTATCTAAAAAAATATTAGTCAACATATAAATAAATATGGATGATCATGTAGAACTCTTGAAATGTAGACCATGAAATATATCTAGCCTATGACAAGATCATCAGTAAAATTAAGAGTCCTCTTCATTCCACATGACTAGATGGACCTATATCATGTTGTACAAGAGTTCAAGAAACTTAAAATTAGATAAAATTTAAAAAATTGATTTAATTTTACTCAACTTATAAAATCATGAAATTAAATTTTTAAATCTAGACTAGAAAGTAAGCATAAATTTTACCATACAAGTTCATGTGAATATACTTCCACGTTTTGTTCAATAGGTGGTATAGCTGTCGATTCAAGACCAAAAATCTCAACTGCTAATTCGTAGATATTCAAATAGAGCAAACAATAGTTTAAAAAATATTTTCCAAAACATGATTTTAACCATGTATATTTAAAATACCTAGAAATGGTATAGAAAAATTACTAAAGTTTAGGACCTAAAACGATATGGATGACTCATGAAAATGACCTTGATCAGTAGCTTGACTAACACCTATCATTATAGTGCTATCATCTTGCATATACATACACACGCACACATAATCCATAACATATATAAATTTTCAATTTAATTTGCTTTTAAATTTTAAAATAATAGTACATCTAGTGATACAGGGGCCTGAACTCTTGCCCTTTAGTTGTGCTTCAAACATGTTGCACGTGTGGTAGGCAAACAAGATTCCAACCAGGTTGTTCCCCTAAATCGATTAACTACAAAAAAAAATGGAAAAAGGTAGTTAAAAGATTGTATTTGCAAAAAAATATTATATATTCCTTCATGTGGCAAAGAAAAGATGATATATATGCAAAATAAGTCAATCATATACCCACGTTGAGGAGAGTGGGGGAAAACAGTTACAAATTTCCATTGATAATTTAGTTTACCAAGAGAAAGAAAGGGCATCGTGGGAGGTAGTGGAAGGATAGGCGTGAGAATTTGCCAGCAAGTGAAGTGGTTGTTCTTGGTGCAACAAGAATAAGGAAAGAAAATGATGAAAGCATCGAGTGAATGGTTTAAGGAAAGAAACTTGGAAAAATAAGAGAGTAGCTAATGTCATTAAAATAGAGGATAAGCTGGGAATGTTTGAAGTCATTGCAGAGCGTGAAGAGGCTAGGAAGTCTTTCAAGGAGAAAAAATGAAGAGCCAATGAGGAGAATAACAATGGTAATGTTGTGAGGGGTCGTAGCTAAAATGGTGATGAGAATTAGAGTTGTAGATCGAGATGGAAGATGAAATCAAGAATCAACAAAATTGGGAGTTTGTGAACATTGTCAAAATTTGCTTACTTTGAATGTTGCTATGTAAATGGAGAATGAATAGAAATTATTTGAATTGCTTTGAATGTGATTGGAATTTATCTTTTGATTGGATAGTTGAAGAATAGTAATATTTCATCAAAGTTCCTGGCGCAATTGGAGAGTGACCATTCTATAATTTGAGTTTGTTGTTTTATTGATGTCTTCATAAGCTTGGGTGTCACTGTTGTTGATATAGCACTAGTAGTCATCATTATCTTGGTATCAGAATACTGTATATGTGCATGTGCTTAGTTGGCCATCATTTTGGTATCAAAGCCTAAAAGGTCTAGGAAGACGAAGTCATTTATGTTCATAGGATTTTGGACAACTGTGTTAAAGTTTTGATGGGTTAAAAAGAAGAACTAGGGTATCAAAAGAATGGGCAGAGGAAAATGAGAGAATCCCTAGGTGAGGTATTGAGAAGCATAAAGATAAAACATGCAGTAGTATTCCATAAAAGAAAGCCTCAGGAAGAAAGGAAAAATGAAAAAGAATGTGAAGAAGCAAAATTTAGAATGGGATAAAGAAATGGTGGAGTTGAGAAGAGATTTAGAGAAGTGTAAGCAGTGTCTTAAGGAAAGAAGCCAATAATATGGTTGGGGTTGGCCATTGAAAAAGAAGTTGAAGTGGCCTATGCGGATGATTGTTAAGAAAGGAGAGGGCAGAATCTGGCTGCCTTGAAAAGAAAAGATGAAAGAGGTTTGGATAGCAGAGAGTTGCCAAGGGAGCAACGTACACTAGAAGAGGTGAAGAAAGTTCTCGTTGAGGAGAAAATGAGGAAACACAAGAAAGAGTGGGAAGTGAAAGCAAGGTATGATGAATCATTGAAGAATGAAGATAAAAAAGAAGGTGCAACAAATGCAAAATATTTGTGGGCACAATTTTCAACAATAGAATAGGAGTGGATGGAGAAGCTTGCTAGTGAAGGTATGAAGATAAACGGGACAACGAAGGATACACAGATGAAGTTGGCAGTTGATGATAAATAATTTTTTGCAATGAAAAAGAGGATTGACATACTTTCAAGAGTATCTTGGAAGAAGCTTAAGGAGCGCACATGCAAGGTAAATGGTAAGCAAGTTGTTCCCAATGATTTTAGTAATGATGCTTTTGAATCTTTGCATGAAATTATTGAAGGGAAGAGTTTAAAAGTAGAAGATAAAAAGGATGTGGAACCAAATAGTGACAATGATATATATAAACATGAGATGGAGTTTTGGAGGCTTGTAGATGAAAAAGGCATAAGAAGGAGAAGATACAATAAGGAAAAAGAAAACAAACAAAAATAGATTGAATGCATGGCAATTGTTCTAGGGCAATGTTGGAAGGCGCAAAAAAAAAACAAATAGAGAAATGATTTTTGGTTGATGACCTCATGTGCAGGAGCACATGTTTCTTTTGTCTCCTAGGGAGCTTGATGCAGGGGCATCGATTAGTTTTATTTGCAATTTTTATTTTTATTTAAATTTTTGGTTTTTGCATAGTTAGAGTTGTTTTGTTGGGACCAAACTCTTTCCCTTTGGTTGTGCTTCAAACATGTGTCACGTGTGGTAGGCAAACAAGATTCCATCCAAGTTGTTCCCCTAAATCTATTAAGTGCAAAAAAATGGAAAAATGCAGTTAAAAGATTGTATTTGCAAAACATTATTATATATTCCTTTGTGTGGCAAAGAAAATATGATATATGTGCAAAATAAGGCAATCATATACCCACGTTGAGGAGAGTAGGGGAAAACAGTTACAAATTTCCATTTATAATTCAATTTACCAAGAGAAAGAAAGGTCATCGTGGGAGGTAGTGGAAGGATAGGCATGAGAATTTGCTAGTAAGTGAAGTGGTTGTTCTTGATGCAGCAAGAACAGGGAAAGAAAACAATGAAAACATCAAGTGAATGGTATAAGGAAAGAAACCTAGAAAAACAAAAGATTAGCTAATGTCATTGAAACAAAGGATAAGTTGGGAATGTTTAAAGTCATTGCAAAGCATGGAGAGGCTAGGAAGCCGCACAAGGGGAAAAAATGAAGAGCCAACGAGGAGAATAACAATGGTAATGTTGTGAGGTGTCATAGCTAAAATGCTGATGAGAATTAGAGTTGCAAATTGAGATGGGGAATGAAATCGAGAATCAACAAAATTGGGAGTTTGTGAACATTGTCAAATTTGCTTACTTTGAATGTTGTTCTGTAAATAGAGAATGAATGGAAATTATTTGAATTGCTTTGAATGTGAATGGAATTTGTCTTTTGATTAGATAGTTGAAGAATAGTAATATTTCATCAAAGTTCTTGGCGCACTTAGAGAGTGACCATTATGTAATTTGAGTTTGCTATTTTATTGATGTCTTCATAACCTTAGGTGTCACTATTGTTGATATAGCACTGGTAGTCATCATTATCTTGGTATCTGAATATTGTATCTGTGTGTGTGCTCAGTTGGTCATCATCTAGTGAAAACACACACCAGAAATTGCTCATGCATAAAATTGATGATGAAGGAGCACTCACCATGCCTTGTAGTTGGTTAGTCATGGATATCGCATGACCTCCCTACATCTATAATATTGTTTCACACATGTATAGTTGAATTAAATTATGGATGTAAATTAAAATATATAAATAAGTAATTAAATGATGCAAATTTAAATTAAAACTGTCTATACATATGCAATTTTTATGAGCTCAATATATTGGTTTACTTGAGTGTAAGGTGTATTGACTTGTACAACTACCGATGCAAAACAAAGATGGTCTAATCGAGATGATGTCCTAAAGTGATTCATCTACACCAAACATACATTTTGATACATGTACATGTTACACACTTGAAAAAAATTAAAATATGATGTAATGCGTACCTATGTAGGACAATCATTGGAACATAGTAAATCCACATATGATCCCACCTCTAATGTAGGTGCATCTGAAGTGGATGTAGGAGGAGTTCCATAACATGGATGATTGCAACTCTAACAAAAATGTGGTGTCGACACATGGGAGTTGCTAGGACTAGTTGAACTAGATGATCCTCCATGCTCTCTGCCACTAACTTCAGCTACCATGTGGGTAGCTTGATTAGTGAGATCTTCTAAGAGAAAACTCAATGCTCCTAATATCGAAACCATTGCCTGGTACTGAAATGGTGAAAGGATACCAAGAGATGGAGAAGCAATGATGGGTGGAAAAGGAACATGATTAGAATCGACACATGCCTCTACTCTATGTTGTGGCATGCCACCACCAACTCCTTGGAATGATCTCATATCAAAATAGTTAGGTTTTAAACCCATCTCAAACTATTCCCATAATTTCCTCAAAAAATATAGGGGCACCTCACAAATAGCATGTGGTGGATGATCAAAAACCATCCACCATCGTTCCCAAAAATGTGTGGCAATCTGAGGATGCCTATACTATCTGATTAAAATTCATTTTTTCTTTAGAGGTATTGGTTGATTGGTTGCAAGGCCAGTGAAATATGGAGATATTATTTTTTTGCTTATATAGAGATCAAGGATCTCTCTGTACAAGAGTCTATCTGCATAAAATTGCCTCCTCCCCTCCCTCCAATGATAGAAACTATCTAAAGTTGCATTAATGGAGTGAATTGAATCAACAGTTTGCATCGAAGATGCAAACCATGCTAAGTGGGGGGCATATTAATTTTTTCTTGAATTATGTTTATATTTGCAGTAATGTTTTCTCATAATTGAGCCTCATCAAGTGGAGGGGATGGAGGGTTTTGAGGTGGGGGGTTATGAGGTGGGGGATTATGAGGTGGGGGGCTTTGAGGTGGAGAGTGTGGAGGTGAGGGGTTTGGAGGTTGAGGGTTATGCAAAATATCATCTATCAAAAATTCATTAGGTGAGTGTATTTGCTCCATTGGGCCACCTACATGTTAAACAATTAGAAGAAAAATATCGACTAACTAATTACATAATGAAGCTGTTGTCAATCAGATTGCACCCGAACACTTGAATAATTAAATTCAACAATCTGTTGAAACATGGGAACTATCTTCAGGCTGTAGGTAATCCTATGGCAAAGATAGAACCTCTGGATTCTAGGTTGGCTTCCTATATGATGATCAATTAGGTACTTGAATGATTTTCCTTGAGAAAAGGGTAAGAAGAACTATTGCTAAATGCATGAAACTGAAACTAAAACCTCGGTGATGCACCTAAATGATGGTATTGCATGCAACCTTTTTCACAATTACACTTCAATAATCCTATTTGCACAACTAAATCTGAACAGTTTAACCACATAAATAATTTATATGAAGGCCTAATTGTATTACTATCTTTGAAGGAAAGGAACGTCTTCACAACTAAAATAGTAAAGTAAGCCAAATGCACAACATACAACCTATGGAATCAAACTTGATTGTATACCAGCACATATGAAATGAGGTGGGAAAATAAAGGTTTCTGAGATTAAACACGATAAATTCCTTATCAAATTCACACAGCATGACACCTGAGATTCTGAAGGCAAACACTTTAACGTACTGAAAGGTAAAAGGAAATCTTTGCAAATTAATGAAACTTGATTAACCTGTAATAACTTGCTACTGTATTAATCTGTAAAATGCTGAGTTACAAGATAGTCTTCTTTGTTGAAGGCAAAGGTAGAAAACAAGAACTAGATTGAAAAAGATAAACTTTTTCAATATATACAATGAATGCACTTCAAAGTGCATGAACTAGCAACTGAAAGTGATCTGAAAGTGAAAAGATGACAATTCTAATGCGAAATCCGAGCACAAGTGAAAATCCCTGAAAAAGTGGCTCAAACTCATGCAAAAAATGAGTGAACACAAACTCAAATTGGCAATCATAAAGCATGAAAACGATCTATAGCTTGAACTGAACTGAAATCCCTGAAAAAATGGGCTAAAGCATGCAAAAAACCACCTCGTTTGTATCAATCCACCCATGCACATTTTAAAATCCATCTTTGTCATGGTAACTCTCCAGTTGACAACCTGATGTAGAACTGAAGTAAAATATGTCTTAGCTTTACATAATATTCTTATTTGCATTTAGGTGATAAATTAATTAAATGATTTATTTCATCATTCAATTAATTTATTTACATTAATTATGCAAATGAGAATAAAAGAATAAAGCTAACTTAATCATTAAGCTCCAAAGTCACATTTAGCATGTATTTCGCACTTCCACTAAGACCACCATTTGTCCATACTTAGGCAGAAATTTATCAATAATTAAAAGATTCTGCCATAACACCCTAGTATCAATCTTCATCACTATTTGATAAGGCCGACCATTTTCTAGATCCATTGACTTCAAGATTGTGACCATGGGGATAATTAAAAACAAAATGATTATTAAAAATCATTACAAAAATGTGCAAAGTGGAAATAGGGCGAATAATCAAAAGCGCACATTAAACCCTAAAATCATTATCACTCTTTGCATTTGACCAAAAGAAACTTTTGGAGGAAGTCGGCCGCCATGAGTAGGGTTTCTAAGAACTCTTTGATGCTAAGGCATTCTTGAGGCGAATTTCATCATGCTTTGTTGTTTCTGAAGAATCTCAACAGGGTAAAAATGCGTAATGACTTTGATCCTCCACAAAAATGCAAAATTCTTATCTTTTTAACATTTTCTGATTTATACAACCGCGGCCATGATATAAACTGATGTTTTTCTGTATTTTTCCTTTGTTCTGGCCACCATGTGAACTGGATACGAGCTCAATCTACATACTTAATGTTGCCTTCTGTTAATCGCTTGAAGACTTTCTGAAAAATTGCATGGTAAGTCTTCTTTGATGCAAATCTGAACATTTGCTTTCATCTTGAAACATCTTTTGGGCCTCTCAGCCGCACTACAACCATATTTCTGATATATTTTTGTGTTATTTCTTT
This sequence comes from Sequoia sempervirens, assembly GCA_007258455.2. Taxonomy (NCBI): domain Eukaryota; kingdom Viridiplantae; phylum Streptophyta; class Pinopsida; order Cupressales; family Cupressaceae; genus Sequoia; species Sequoia sempervirens. Next base: position 49,982 of record VDFB02105499.1, on the reverse strand, counting down.
TTCTTTGCTCAACTGTATTTTTCATCTGGGTATCTTGTATCTGTTGATTTTCCTTAGGTTCCACCATAAGACACTTTAGTCTGATCTATTGGAAACTTTTCCTTTTCAATCAGCCTTCAAACTATCAAGTTGTAGCTACAGGAGGTAGCTCTGTTCTTTTCTATGAGACAACAAGTCACTGAGGCATTCTGTCAAGAAATATTTGTGATTTGTCTATGCTTTCATTCTACTGTCAAGCCACGACCTCATGATATTTATTGGAAATAGGGTAAAACTTTCTCTTTTATGACAGCGAGTATATTTCCTTCATTCTGCACCCTGCACTTGTCTATAGACTTTTGGTCTGGGCATGGCTACTATTTTGAATCCTTCACCTGTATGGCACCGGCCTTATCCATTGCTTTTGTACTTTCAATACCTTTATGTAAAATGATGGAGAATGGAAACTCAGGTTGTGGCCTCTTGGCTGGTATAAAGTTGATTGCAACATCTGTCTGTTATGGCATTTTCCTATGAGTGAACAGTTCTTCATTATGCGCCTGATACAATACATTCCTTGAACATATATTACAGTCATATCAACACTTGTCTCCATTGAAGTCATGTTGGCTGAGACTTTAAATGACCATCTATGTCTACTTGTCCTACTGGTAAAACTATATCAGTCAATTTGAAAAGTTCCTGTAGTAGCTTAAAGCTTGATAGTCTATTAATTCCTTCATGGGTTACTGTCCTTCATTGATGGTGAAGCTCAAAATTTATATTTAGTTTGAAATTCATAATCGCGCACCTATTGCACCATGTAATGCATCCATCTATTTGTTGAGTGTCATTGGTTAGAGTGACTGCCCCTTTAAGACAAAAGTTGGGCTTTTAGGCTGAAATTTGTATTCCCTTTTCTGACAACCCTCGTCTTTTGGTCTTGGCTATATTTCTTTCATTTGTAATTCGTTTTTACTACCATAGAACTGCCACAGCATAAGCACACTGTCTCACAATGCTTTCATTCCAAAGTAACTCGCCTTCATTTCAAAGTAACTCATAATGTTGATGAAGTTTTCATTGGCCTTATATTCATGCCAATATCTGCTTTTTGAATAACTTTGTAAACAATGACTAAAATAGACACTCCATTTAATGGCAAAGCTCACTCCATTTAATGTCAATGTTGAATAACTCATACTCCATTAGTGTCTCACTGGCACTTGTAACACTGTATGCCTGTTTGATAAAAGATGATGCATTGTTTCTTCCATTATTCTTGAATGTTGACTTAAGACAAAATTTGTTGCCTTCTGTTGAAGAACTAACAGAAAATTAGATTGTTGCAAATATGTCCTGTACAGTGATATGGTTTATGAAAGCATTCCAATACTTGAATATCATGTTTCTCTTCAATGCAAAGAGGCTCAACACTTTATTTAGATGTAATGTGAAAAATATAAAGTAGAGCATAAACAGAAAATGAAATTAATGAGTGCAACATTGATTGATCCCTTCTTGATATGAAGAGCAAAGTTATACTGTATGTTCAAGCTGCTTTTCCTGAATCTCTTTGAAATAAAGATGCTTATTTGACTATTTATTTATTTTAGTAGCTCTTTTGATGACTGTTTTGACAATATTAATGAACTCTCGTATGTAACTTGAGAGTGTATCCTTTTGATATGCCGGGCTCAACCCTTGTGGGAGCCCGTTTTACTCCACATATTTGACGAAATGATCTCGAACATGATGAACCTGTTCCTGCACACTGAAACAAACATGTTAGCAAAAATAAAAGAAGCTGAAAGCTTCCGTTGAATTACGTTTTTCCTCTTGATTTTTTTGCAATCATCTAATGGATGCCTGATCGACTGTATCTTATATTCCTGTTAGTAGCATAGGCATATGATAGGATTTGATCCGCACTGCTCTAACAACATTTCCCTCAAACTTGCAGGTACGTGGAGTTGGAGCTGAAACTGGGAACGGAGCTCAAGTTGGCATCACAACTGAAAACCTCAACTATCAATGATTCGTCATTCTAGGAAATGACAAATCACCTTCTACCCTATGCTTTCATTATTTTCAGTTGTATAGCATACCATTGCTTATGCACCCTTTATTTGATTGTAAAAATCAAAATGAGTTACTCCCACGGCTTGTGTGGGATTCAACATTTTTACAAAATGAATAAAAGCATTACTATGCAAATTTTTCAATTTTTTGTTTTAAATGTGTGCACAATAAAACTATGATTCATATGTAAGATGATCTCAATGATGATCAATGAACACTTAATGAGAAAAACATGAAAATTTTTTGTACCTATAAACGACGAACTTCATTCAGCTCTACTTGTTTGAGCTCGAAGTGAAAAATAGGTAACAGAAGCATCATGCACTAAATTTTTAAAATAAAATCTTTAATTTTGATACTTGTTCAAGAGATCATTAATTAATACAATTTGTTAAAGATCACATCGAAGACACATTTAAAATGCATCAAAGGCACATGAATAAGATAAATGTACAACATGAGTCCTGATTTATAATTTTTTGTACATTGATTAAACATATACAATTAGAAACTATATACATATACATGTGATAAAATTCAAACCCTAGAGACATGATAAAATTTAAACACTAGAAGAGAAGGAAATAGGAGATATAGGAGAAAGGGGTTTTAATTTTATATTAAGATATTTATTAATTTTATATCACATGAAAACAATATTAACATATCTAATACATTTAAATCCTATTAAGATTACAATTAAGAGATATTTTTTGTTGTACATAATAAACCTATGATAGTAAAATAAATATGCATACAAATATAATGCACAAGGAAGATATTTTCAAGATGTTCATATTTGCCCTTACCTATGCTAAAATATGGATGGGTAGATAGAATTAGTGAGATACTTCGATATAATTATAGGATATGTCATTATGAGAGAATAAATAGAGGTCAAGGAGAGAGAACAAGAGGGTTTAAGTGTCACAACCCAAAATTTTTGAACTCAAAAATCAACTAAAACTTGACTAATTTTTAAACTAATAATAATACAACTAAGTGAAACTTTTTTTTATTAATTTAGACCATGCAACATAAAGTCAATCATATTTTAAGTTTACTATCATATCATATTAAATTACCACCTAAGATAGAATTGATATCTTGATATCTCTCCTACAAAACTAGGCTCATCTCACACATGTTGAGCTCTTATATATATCATATATATGCCAATAAAATTATTTTTATCTATTCTACCTAACCATATTATTTGTAAACCTTAAGACTTCATAATTTATAATCACACTAAAATCCTAGAAAAACCCTTTAATTTTGGTTTTAATGTACCCAAAATTTTGTACTTTTGTTATGTTTTAATATTGACTAAGTGGGAGATCCTAACAAGGCTTGCGATGGACGCTAACGATCGACTATTGTCTTATGCCGTGACTAGGGTTTCGCCTAGATCGAGCCCTTTGGGAAAGGCTTCTTAGGGAAATATTTGTGGCTTTCGGCACAACAAAATCTGTAGCAAGGAGAAGGTTGGTTGGGTCAACCAAATAGAGAACATTGTGAAGAAAACATGTCATAGCGGTGACGATTTTGGTTTGGACGATGGTGACCCATCTGCACAGCGAGGCCAAAGGAGTGGGAAATATGGTGCTTTCGTCACAAGGGGAGATGGATTTGTTAAGGGGTCCAAGGCATCTGAGATTGGGTGGAACCAAACTGCACCCTCTTAGACATTGAAGCACTCAACCAAAACTTTGATAGGAAGGGGAGGAGGGGATTGTGTTTTACCTCCTTAATCTAAAACAATCACAGTGGAGCTAGATGGCGAGCTTGATCAAGAAGTGACTTTTAATGAAAAAGTTTTTTTTCGGGCTAGGCCTGATTGGGAGATTTGGGGGATTTTGGCCAAGCTTGACTGATCTCCACCAGTGGATTTATAACCATTGGAAGCATGTTTTGGAAGGGTATGTTCAAATCTATCCCATGGCTAAGGGTTTTTTCATTGTTGTTTTTGAAAAGGAGCAGGATAGAAATAAGATCCTTTGTGATTATCACTGGGATTGGGAAGAAAAATATACACTAATGTTAAAGCTATGGCATCCGAATTTTAACCCAGCCACTGAAGTGTTTGAGAGGGTTCCTCTTTGGGTGAGATTTCCTAACCTTCCCTTACAATTTTGGTTTGATTCATGTTTGGAGGTTGTAGGGAATTCTTTAGGAAGCTTTTTCATGGTGGATGGGGGATCCTCAAATCTTCTGCATTCAACTTTTTCTCAGATTTTGGTGGAAATGGACGTGTCTAAGGAGCTTCCAGAAGAGATTCGAATAAAAAATTCAAAAGGTTGTTGGGTGCAACCCATGCATTATGAAGGAGTACCCTTTAGGTGCAAAATTTGTTTTCAAACTGGGCACTTGGCTGCTCAATGTTCCAAACACAAAATGAATAAATCTGCTTCTTGGTGGAAAGATGTTGCTTCCCAACACTATACAATGGAGAAAAAGGAGGAGAAGCAAGTGAGCTCTCAGTTGAAAGGCAGGGAAGAGGAGGGTCAAGTTCTTGGGGCTTTGGGTCAAGAAGGGAAGGTGGTGGTGAATAATGTTAGAAGGGAGGATCAACAACAAACTAGTGATGTCCCGACACAAGAAGGGAGTCTGGTTGTGAACAGTGATACTGCTATCTTCAACGGATGTGAAAAGGAGTCAAATTTCAAAAATTGGGTAGCAACACCCGAGTGTCGAGAGAAAAAAGGTGTGGGGAAGTTGCAACAGAAAGAAGCTAGGAAACAAAAAGTTGATGGACATAGTCAACAAATAGTTGGCAGCTTGAATGGAGTTTTGAAGAGTCCCTATGACAAACCATTGGAATGGCAGAAGGAAGCCGCAAGTGTGGAGGACAGTTGGCAATTTTTTAAGGGGAAGAAAGCAAATAAAGTAAAGAAGGAAACCTTTGCTATGATCCTTCGGTCTCAGACTAAGGGAAGACCAAATAGTGCTTCAAACTTCTGACCTATTAATAGGTTTTTTTTTAGGAGTTGATGGTTTTAGGCTTGTTTTTTAGGGTTTCCTGTGGAGCTTCTTTGTTTGATGTAGTGATTCATTGTTTGTAACCCATGGAGTTGATTGTAGTGTGGAAAGGTGGTAGGGCTAGGGATTCATGTAGAGGAGCTGAGTGGTGTTGGAAAGGGGTTTCTAAAATGAAGCTATAATGAGAATTGTTATGTAATCTTTTATTATTATTAATAAAATTATCACTACTACCGAGCAAAAAAAAAAAATTGACTAAGTGGTATCAAGTATATTATGAATCAATTATGTCAAATCCTTTTCATTATATATTTATTTGTTTAATTGACCAACATAAAACATCCTTTAAAGTGGAAAATTTATTTAATCAGTAGCCATAGCAACTTCAAGCAAAGAAGAGGTGTGTGTGGAGACACAAGTTTGTAGAGCTTGCCAAAAATCAATTATGGAATACTTCCCACGCAATTATAGAGCTTTTATTTTATTGAATGACTAGGAGCTTCCATTCACAAAAGCCATTGAAGATGCAAAATTTCAGCTAGTTTTCAAGGGTCACTATCCATAGTTCAAGAAATACATCAAGAGGGTCATAGGGGATGAAATACTCCAATCGAAGGCAAGGCGATTGTTGTTCCCTTCTCAACTTTTTTCCATTTTTGTCTCAAATCTTCTTGATTTGTTGCAATATTTTTGATTAATGGAGCTTATAACAAACAAAGTGGTAAAAGATGTGCACTTACAAAACAATGTCATTTTAAAACCATCCCAAAATTATGACTTGTGGAGAGGTCAAGGATATGTCGGAGGTTTGTTTCCTCGATATTTTTTGTTGCATAGGAGCACCTATGTATCTGTGTATAATGCAATTAAGAAAACCCTGGAGATGCGAAGTTCAAATTACTTGCAAATGGCTCTTGACAGGTATGCAGGGGAGATCGAGTATGAATTGTCTGAAAGGATAAGAGTGAGGGTAAATGCAATTATGGTGCTACTCACTCATGCGCATAATCCTCCAGTCACAATTGTTCCAAAGGCTACAAATACTGATAATGAGTCTCCTTGACGTCATAATGTCATGCCCTTGAATCTGAATGCTTTGCCACCCGCATAGTTTGATATGGGTAATCTTTAGGAGCATCAAGATGAGAACGATGTCCAAGTCGACCAGATGGAGGAATAACATAATATAAATCGCTTCTCTTATTTTTGAAATTTGTAGATGGAATGCTTAAATACAACCCTAAATTTTGTTAGGCCTCTAGATATACTGCAAATGTAATGCTCATATATGGCCTCCTTTTTGTTCAACCTCAAAGCATATTATATAACTTGGGTATTAGGGCCAAATTTTGGCTATCTTCAAGTTTTTTTTTTGTAAAAGTTGAAGGGCTCAAGAATTTTTGATACTGGTTGATGAGAGCCATGGAATCATAATCTAATGTACATCTTTATTATAAATATAAATATATATAGGCTTATAGCCTTTTGCCTTAAAAAAATCTATTTCTATAGAGGTGAATTTAAATTTCCTTAGGTTGAGATCATTTTTATGATGAATGTTGTAGCGACATCAAGTAGTGTTCTTACATGATTATGATAATGAAGAAAAAACAGGTGAAAATATATTATGAGGATATTATCTTATGATATAGAATAAAATTTACAAATTGACATTGATGTGTAATTTGAAGAAAATATATATAAATGTCATTAAGGGAAATTTATAGTTAGTCTAGAGTAAAAAATGAATTAAGTTGCATGAATAAATTTAAATGGAGAATGAGTAAGAAATAGTTATAATAATAATATTTGTGAAAAGTAATTTAGAACTAATTATGAATGTAGTAATTTCAATAATATGTATTCATACTAGGGCCATATAATTATGATATTAGAAAATTAATATTTAAGATGAATTTACAAGTGATATGGTAATGAAAGTTAAATTGTATAATTCGTGATTAAATGTTTATATGTTAGTTAGAATGGATACCTGGTAATAATAAATTGATTACAAAGTAAGGAATTAAGGTAATAGAGACAATGTAACTATTGGTGTAAATAGGTGTTTTACCTATCTAGATCCTATTTACATTGTTAAGTCCACTTAGGTCCTAGGAAGGAATCTTTCTAGTTAAGCATTAGTTGTCACTTATATTATCTAGTTGGTATTTATTTAATGCTTGTGTCCTACATTGTTATGAGTTAGTTGTCTCATGTGATAGAACTAAAACACTTGTTATGATCTTGTCTAATCCTATTCTCACCTTGCCTATATAAGCAAGGCACCATATGTACATTGCCATATTTAGTGTGGCTATCATATTAATTTTGGAATTCTTGCATACTTAATCATAGTATGATATTTTTTCTCTCTCTTGTGGAATTTGTTCTATCTTGCAGGTGATCCTGAGTATTGAGGAGTTCACCTAAACTCCTACATGGTGTCAGAGATTTAGTGTTGCATACTTCTTCCCAGATCTGTGAGACCAATCTTGGTGTGAAATATTTGTTGGGTGTAAGCTGGGGTCTTGAGAACCTCTCTATTGAATTCAAGGCATTAGAGAAAGTCAGATTTGGCTTTTGTTTCATCGAAATTCATCATATATTGGTCAATCTACAAAGGTTTGGAAGAAGGGTTTTAGTTGAAAGATTTAGGTGGTAGTTGGTTTTTTAGAGCATTTTGGGCCCAATAATCTAAGGATTAACTGTCAAATAGTTGAAATCTAATAATTTTTGTTGGGGCATAAGGCACAAAAAAATTGTCAATCGTACGGATTCGTACTCAGCCATACAGTACGGATCTGCATCACTGTATGCCGTCTATGTACCGTTTGTAGAATATTCAATCAGCATATTTGTGTACTATGTTGGCATGTTTTATGTGTCACCTTGGAAAATTTTTGTAGACTTTTTACTTCCTTTTCTGTGGTTGGTCAAAGGTCCTGTCACCTATCACATCGGTATACTATTCAACTGTCATACGAGGTACAAAATTTATTAATTTTCATAGGCTTTAAATAAAGTTTTTTTTAATATTTAAATTGGTTGATGATATTGTTTTCACTACCCATGCTTGAGATTTTATGGGGCGGTAACCTGCACTCATATAACCTGCGAGGGGGCATCCCCTAGGCGGTGTGGCTTCAGCCTATCGCACCCACGCCACCTGCCCACTGCTCGCTCGTTGCTCCATCGACAGTTGTGTGGTGGGGTTTAATTTTCTAAATCATGTGCCTTATGGTCATATGGAATACCGTGAGCTAGCTCCCAAGGGCTTGAATTTTGCATCGATTTAATATGTAAATGTTCTCTTTTAGGCCTCTTTTTCATTTTCCCATAACTTCCAATCCAAGAGGTGAACTTTTTGAAATGAATATTGTCGAAAAGTTGGTTTCTTCACTTTTGTAGTGGTGTAAGTTATGTTGCATAATTTTGTTGGTTTTAGGCATTTATTATTGGTTGAAGTCAAATCTTCATTTTTGGCTCCCAAGCTCATAACTTTTTGCCACGATCTTTGATTTTTGTGATTGTTGTAGTGTTGGAGAGGTATTGAGGAGCTCTATATTTCCATCCATGCACATTTTTCTGTTTCTATCCCAAGTTGATTGCTATTTCAATTTTTCCCCAAAGGGTGTCTTGAAGATTACTTGGATATTTTGATAGTTGGGAGGGTGCAATTTTGATCTTTGCACTTAATTTTAGTTTCAAATCATTTTTCAATCAACTGTTGCATCACAGATTCTAGGGTTGTGACAATTTGAAATTTTTCTAGTGTTCCTTGGCATCAAGTCTATTGTTACTTTATCATGATTCTGACCTAAGTCCTTGAGTGACTCTAATATGATTTCTAGCAAACAAAATTATCTTTCCTTTGCTTGCCTTGATTAAGGATTCCAATGTTACTCCACAAGTGTGGTTCCAGTGCATCTTTGCGATAGTTTATCTCATTATGGGGGGTTGTATGGCCTCTCTTGTCATCCTTTGTGTGGATGGAGATTGATTGGATTAGTGATGTATATTTTCATTGAGGGGGGTTGAATGTGTTGAACATAATTTTTCATTTATATCAAAGGTTGTTAGTAATGTCATTGATATAAGAAGTTCAGTTTGATCTATGATGGTAGGATGAAAATTTGAGAAATATACATTATTATTTGTTAAGGAGTGTTTGTATGATTGATGTATGCTTACAATATCATGCTTGCATCCATTCTCCATGATAGTGGTGGTCTAGAAGTCTGTATCAATATGTTTTTGTTCTGGGATATTTTTTAGATAGAGAGATTTCTCTAGCAATACAATTTTGGTCAACATTTCTTTTAGAAACACAATTTTTCTTTTCGGTTTGGAAGGAGAGTATTCCTATACATATTCACGAGTTTTCAGAGGATGTGTTTAGCATACAAAAATATTGAAGCAACAAAGGGTTCTTTGTGTCTATTTGTCAACTAGTTGAAGTTCAAGGCATGTGCAGTAACGACTAGTTACATGCATAATTCAAATCTTGTATATGGTGTTAAGATAGGACCTGCTTAAGGTTCCTATGGTAGCACACAATATCATGTTCTTTTTGTGGCGAGAAAATTTGTTTTTGGATCAACCTATTACACGTTTCATGTAAATTGAATTTAGGTCCACCTTATATTGTCCTAGCTATTTGCAGATCCTTGACTGACATAAAAGAGTGTTACGGTAATGTCATGTATATATTTCAAATGTTCAAATGCATTGTAATCTATCTGAGTGTGGCCACATGAATTATAATTAAATCTATGTGAAGAAGAGTTAGTAATTATAATTAAATCTATGTGAAGAAGAGTTAGTCACTAGTGCAAATTGAAGAGAAGGTGATGAAGACAAAAGGGAGAATTGTATTCCATTATGTGCACCAATATCAAAACATCATTTTTAGTGAGAAAGAGTGTCAATAGTGACTCTGGAACATGTATGTGTCATATTGAAGATCTGCAAGCTTTATCATTGTAATCTAGTAGGATTGGTGTTCTACATGTTGTATTGTTTCAATTGGGGATTGGTGTCTCCGATAGGCTGGTGCCTATAATCACAATAGGGGATTATTTTATAACTTGTATATTTCTACTTTGTGAGACTGGAATTGGGTAGTAGATCCAAACAACCATTCTCATCGTGGTTTTTCCCATCCTTGGGTTTTCCACGTATATCTGGTGTTCACTTGTGCAGATGTGTGTGCTTATGTTGTTCCTTGATAATTAGTTTTATGCTCTAATTTAGGTTTCATTTTTGACATGTGCATTTGAGTTAATATTTTTAAAAATATTTGATCTATTGATTCACCCCCACCCTCTCGTTAGATTGTGTGCCCTTAAAATGGTCTCTTATTCGTCTCTCTTATGGGGTTTTTTTTTTTTCCTTGAATAGGGTTTTGTTCCTCTCACTTTTCATGGAGAGAATTATTGTATCTTATCTCTCTTTTGGGGAGGAGTGTTGTCCCACTGGGTTTTCTCTTTTTCTTTGTTTGTAAGAGATTGAATTTGTATTTGTACTTGGATACCTAACATAGCCTCATAGCCATAACCCATCTTTAGCTCATTTGCATAAGTACTCCCTAAGTTGTCCTTAAGGGGGGGTGTTGGTGTAAATAGGTGTTTTACATATCTAGGTCTTATTTACATTGTTAATTCCACTTAGGTCCTAGGAAGGAATCTTTTTAGTTAAGCATTAGTTGTTGGTTATCTTATCTAATTGGAATTTATTTAATACTTGTGTCTTAGGTTGTTATGAGTTAGTTTTCTAATGTGATAGGATTAAGACACTTGTTATGATCTTGTCTAATCCTATTCCTCACCTTGCCTATATAAGCAAGGCATCATATGTGCATTGCCATATTCAGTGTGGTTTCCATATTCATTTTGACATTCTTACATCCTTTATCATAGCAGAAAGAAACATCCAAGATCAGTAGTGCCTTAGATAGAAGACATGTACTACTATGCCATAAAGCTGAATCAGACATAGTTCATTTCCCACATTAATCATTTCGAGAGAAACTCATGCATAACTAGTTTCAACAACACCATTAACAGATTCAATAAACATAACCAACAACCATGAAAGATGAAACAAAAGACATGAACACACAAATATACGTGGGGAAAAACCCTTTCGAGTAAAAAACCTCACACTCCAAAAGCCCATATTGCCATTGTATTATTCAACAACAAAGCACAGTTACAATACAATATCAGGCTCACAACCTTTACAAGAGATTTACATCTTGTTCCATTATAGATAATATGCGGTAGCATAACCATCGTGACCATCTCCCTCAGTGAGAGACATCTCATTCGGCTACACAGCCTCATGACTCGACCACTGGCCTCTCGGCCTCTCTGTCATACAACCACTTAGCTTTCACCTCTTGTGAGATTCATCTCTCTCTCTCGGCTACCTAGCCTCTCGGCCTGCACCCAGCCTCTCAGCCTGCATCCAGCCTCTTGGCCTACCCGACTAGATTGATCAACACTCTACGTCCTCTGACTGTTCAACTACCACACCCCATTAGGGTTTCCACCTCAAACCACATGCCATCATCCAACATCTAATTTTGGTTGTCAGATAAGCAATCAAACAAATCTCCAGCGTCAAACTTAGGGTTATCCACTTAACACCATGCTGCCCAGTTGAAGAGACATTCATTACCATCTCACCGAAGTTCACTGAGCACATGGGCCCACATGCCATATGTCCTCCACGTCATTGCCACCTGTCGGCTTTTGTCACGATCCACCATCCTTATCGGGTCCCAAGTGGTCCCCACATCCATCGGCTTCCAAGTTGCTATATCGCTGAAAAGTTAAACTTCAAAACCTCATGTTGGAGGTTGTGAAGTTCCTAGAACCTGCGAATCATCGACAACACAGGGATTGCCTTTTCGCCCAAAACTCAAACTTTTGAACCTCATGTCAGAGGTTGCAAAGTTCTCAAAACCTGCAACATGCCGACAACAAAGGGATTGCTCTGTTGCTCAAAAATTGAACTTCCAAACCTCAAGTCGAAGGTTGCAAAGTTTGCAAAAGCCACAACACACTGACAACAAAGGGATCACTCTGTCACTCAAAACCCGAACTTTTGAACCTCAAGTCAGAGGTTCCAAAGTTCGCAAAACCTGTGACATGCCAACAACAAAGGGATTAACCTTCGCTTCACAGTCGCTAAGTTTTGAGGTTATGAAACTTTAGAACCCCACAACTTCAATTAGAAAAACTTGAAAACTAGTGACTTAACTCAAGCCGATGAAGGAGGAAATAAGGACTGCCCCAGGAAGTTGATCAAACCAGTAAATTTGAGTCACATTTCTCAACACTATTCCTCACCTTTCCTATATAAGCAAGGCATCATATGTACATTGCCATATTCAATGTGGCTGCCATATTCACTTTGGCATTCTTGCATCCTTTATCATAGCATGATATTTTTCCATCTCTCTTGTGGAAGTTATTTTTTCTTATAGGAGATCTTGGGGTGTTGAGGAGTTCATCGTAAACTCCTACAGTAACCCCACGTTTGTATCCATATATTATCTCATTTTAACTTGGATTCTAGACTTATAAAGCTACACTCTAAATTACATAAAAATTACTATATTTAATTGCGGTGGTTGGGTATAAAAGTTATTTATTATTTGATATGACATATCCATATCCTAGTGTGAGGGATAACTATGTATATTTCAAATATAGGGGGATCATATATTGTTGGAGAGGATTCCCACATACTACGATTAGATTAATAAGTGGAGCAACCCTAACAATAAGATAAAACACAATGTTAGAAATATTTGAATTGATGTTGAAAGGAATTTATAAGGGAGAGGAGTGAGTTGAATTAAATATATCAGGATGTGTTGCATTGGGTTGCTTTAAAAATTCTTGATAACTTGTGCATGATGACAAAAAGAAAAGAAAAAAGAAAAATCACCAAGTGTATTGACACATGAATGGGTGAGCGATGAAGAATGAATGAAAAACATATTTATGAACTCATAGAAATAATGAGGAAGTGATGAAAATGTGAATGAAATTAACTAAGTATATTATTATTTGAAGGATTTGAAAGAGAAGACATTGGTTCATTATAATATAATGTATTCATAGAAGATTGCACATTAATTTTTGAATAATTTGTGTTGAATTTTTAGAAAATAGAATATATATGTATAATAGAATAATAAGGCATATTATGTATAAAAAAATATTATCAATAGAAGTATTTAAATGCTCATGATAAACTTCTTGAATCTAGTGTGTTGAATGTGAAAGCCTCAACAAGTTTATTTTCTTATATTCTATAGAATCCTCACGTTCAATGTATAGTAGAGAAGGGGTTCAAGGGAGTGTATGATAATATTTATGAGGGGTATCAAGAGGTAAAAATTATGGGAGGAAGTGAGTAAGGGTTGAGGAGGATATGGAATATTATATGAATGAGGATCAAAGATTCAAGGGGGGGCATATCAACAATGAATCATAATTAAACAAGTGAATGAAAAACTAACCAATTTAAAAATGAATGCAATTCTTATTTGACATAAATTAGAATTAGAAATATAAATCAAATGAGTTCGTTAGAATGTAACAATATAAAAGAAACTTTTCTTAATTTAAGTGTGATAAATTAGATCAAAAGAATGACATCATAGAATGGGTAAAAGAGCATAAGTTTATTATTTAATAGAATTAACTAGGAGTTCATTATCCATATCCATATTCATGTCCTAGTGTGAGGGATAGCTATGTATATCTTTCAGACTATGAAACTTATCATTTTAGGTGTGTAATTTTTTAGCATAAGGTAAACTCACATCCTTATCTCATCTTATTATATTGGACTATGTAGGGTTTACAAATATCTAGAAATGGTTATTAGTGGTTCATAAAGGATTGATTCATGAACTCTCTATTGTGTACTCCTATGGGTTTTTAAGGAAAATAAATGGGGTTAAATGGAACTATTTCCTTGTATTACATTTGTTAGGTTCAAAATTATTATCTTCCACATACAAAATAAGAATGCTTATATTTTTATTGGAATGCTAATTTTAGGTTCTATCTAGTTAGTTTTAGTGTTTAGGGTTTAGGGTTTAGGGATTAGGGTTTTAATTTTAGTTAATAATAAGATTGAGAAAGGGTTTAGGGTTTTAGTTTCTATATCTAGTTAGGTTTTAGTTTTTATATCTAGTCAGGTTTTGCATTGAATAGAAACTTAATCTAAATAAAAAACAATCAATCAAGTTTCATTCCTTCACTCATGAAATGAATCTTTCTATGCTATTGAAGGCAAATAATGAAATCTTATGATATCAAAATGAATTCAAAAAAAAATGAAAGATTACCATCCCATGTCGGAGTGTGTTAGTGAAGATGTTAGGTTGTTCGTATCAACGTGAAGCCTCCATTCTTGAGTGTGAGAGCTTTGAAAGATGTGTGTATGTTGTTGATCAAAGATGTATTGAAGCTTTGTCAATTTCTATTATGATCTTGGCATCACTTCGTTGCATGAGGTATTTTGATTCTCTAATCCTTTTTTAGGAAGAAAGAGGTTTGTTATATAGAATTTGTGATTCAAAATGAACGCTTGAGATTGTGTAGTAGAATATCTTGATCGACGGTCGAAAGATGTTGAGAGGATTTAGATGGGCATAATTTGTGCAAATCGATTATGTAATTAGTGTGATTGAAGAAATATCTATTGAGTGTTTAGTGGAATTGAGGAAATGGGTGGAGCAATTCATGAAATTGAAGAAATCAATTTGAGCCTTTAATGGGATTGAGGAAATTATGCGGAGCAATTTGTGAAATTGAAGAAAGTGGGTGAGAAAATCATGTTGAAGCAATTTGTTGAATCATGAAAGTGGTTGAGGATATTTTAATTAATTAATCCTTTTTGGAGTTGAATGTGCAAATCAAATTTGACTTTTGCAAACAAAGTGTTATTTGTTTGATTTGATTTTTGATGATGTTTTGAATAATTGAATTCAATTATTCAAATTTTGGAGGGAAAGTGATTTAATTAAACTATTGTGTTTTAATAGTTTAATTGACTTAGGGGAATAAAGTGAATTAGTGGCATAATTAAATAATTGACGTTATTTAATTAATCAAGAGGAATAAAGTGAATTAGCGACATAATTAATTAATTGACGTTATTTAATTAATCAAGAGGAATAAAGTTAGATTAGGACTTTATTAAATAAATGAAATTTATTTAATTGGTCAAAAGTGATGAAAAAGTGAATTAATTAAATAATGTAATATTATTCAATAAATAGAGGAAATTAGGGTTTTTTTGATGTAAATGATATGAAATGTTGATTTGAGGATGAATTAATTACATAATGTTAAATCACTTAATTAATAGACGAATAGGAGAAATGATAATAATTAAATAATAATGTATTATTTAATTAGAAGAGTGAGAGTTAGTTGAATAGTGTTTGTTTGCTAATCAGGACAATTTTAGGTGTCTACATTTTGCCCCTCTTTGATACGGTGTGATTTTGAGCATTGTGTCAAAGAAAAATAAAAAAATTCCTACTAAAAAGTTGCCCCAGTATGCCCTAGATGCGATAGCATGCATGGTGCCCCCTTAGGAAATTTGGTGAAAATTGTGGATAATGAACCAAATTTTTTGATAAGTTGATGTGGTGTGTTTAAGTGCAAGGACTGATAGAAGAAATGACCTGACAAGAAGAAAATGTTAATAAGTAGTGAAGAATAGTTGATTTTGTTAGTCATTGATGAGTTGCTTTCACTTTGCTTGGAGGCTTCATATTTTTAACAACATTATTGATGTAGCAAATAGATACGATGCACCAAGGTATTAATGACCAAGGTGACATTGTATCCATTGCGTGGACTTCGACTCGACAAACAAAGAATATTCTTGCTCATACCGGACATAGGGAGACTCTGTTAGAGTGTATGGGTGAGAAGCTTTAAAACATGTCGGACCACTAGCACAAGAGGTATTAAGCACCTAATATGCCACTACTACACGAAATGCTTCAAAACAACTTCCATACACAAAACAAAGCAAGTATTTGCCATGGTAGTATAACAAAAATATCCACAAACATAGCAAACTAAAATGACGCTCAATTGCCCTCATTCCTTCCTCTCTAAATCCTTATGGATATCCTCAAGAGATCTTGGGAATGAGTCAATAATGTAAATCGAAAAGATACGATAACAAAAAGATAAAACAATGTTGTTATATCACTTGTCATATATGTTTGGGGGTAGGGCTATTATCCGGTGTTGATCATGTCTATCGTAGGAATAGATCCGTTAAGACATATCTCAGGATGTTGTTAGTGAATTTTCAAAAGATAGATAGTTGATATGTCAGCTTTGTTGTTTACCAATGAAAGTTTACCATCCCATGTCAGAGTGTATTTGCCAAGATGTGGTTGCTCGTATCAATGTGAAGCCTCCATTGTTGCGCGCAAAAGCTTTGAAGAACGTGCATGGGTTTGATCGAAGATATTGGTTGAAGCTTTGTCAATGTCGATTATGATCTCTACATTACTTCATTGTGTAAACTGTATTGATTCTTTGATCCTCTTTTGGGAAGAAAGAGGTTTATTATATAGAATTTGTGATTCAGAATGAATGCTTGAGATTGCGTAGTAGAATATCTTAATCGACGATCGAAAGATGTTGAGAGGATTTAGATGGACATAATTTATGCAAATTGATTACGTAATTAGTGTGATTGAAGAAATCTCTATTGAGTGTTCAGTGGAATTGAGGAAATAGGTGGAGCAATTCATGAAATTGAAGAAATCAATTTGAGCCTTCAATGGGATTGAGGAAATTATGTGGAGCAGTTTGTGAAATTGAAGAAAGTGGGTGAGGAAATCATGTTGGAGCAATTTGTTCAATCATGAAAGTGGGTTAGGATATTTTA
This sequence comes from Sequoia sempervirens, assembly GCA_007258455.2. Lineage (NCBI taxonomy): Eukaryota > Viridiplantae > Streptophyta > Pinopsida > Cupressales > Cupressaceae > Sequoia > Sequoia sempervirens. Next base: position 32,987 of record VDFB02105499.1, on the reverse strand, counting down.
ATTAATTGATTTAATTAATTATTCCTTTTTGGAGTTGAACATGCAAATCAAATTTGACTTTTGTAAACAAAGTGGTGTTTGTTTGATTTGATTTTTTTTTATGTTTTGAATAATTAAATTAAATTTTTCAAATTTTGGAGGGAAAGTGATTGACTTAGGGGAATAAAGTGAATTAGCGACATAATTAAATAATTAACGCTATTTAATTAATGAAGAGGAATAAAGTTAGATTAGGACTTTATTAAATAAATGAAATTTATGTAATTGGTCAAAAGTGATGAAAAAGTGAATTAATTAAATAATGTAATATTATTCAATAAATAGAGGAAGTTAGGGTTTTTTTGGTGTAAATGATGTGAAATGTTGATTTGAGGATGCATTAATTACATAATGTTAAATCACTTAATTAATAGACGAATATGAAAAATGATAATAATTAAATAATAATGTATTATTTAATCAGAAGAGTGAGAGATAGTTGAATAGTGTTTGTTTGCCAGTAGGACAATTTTAGGTGTCTACAATATTATTCTTTACAAATTTATTGTATCCATTATTTTGATGTCATATATTTAGAAAATAGGTTTTAAGAGCTATAAAATTCATCCTAATCATGGATATTAAAATAACATAAAATATAAACCCTAATTTCAAACTATAAATGTTAAATATATAGCTAACATGCAAACCCTAATTTCAAACTATAAACATTAAATATGTAGCAAAAAAACACAAAAACCTAAAATCTCGCTTAAATTGGCAATGTAGATGGGAGGAGGTAGCAGGCACTATTTGGAGGTGTAGATGGCTTCAAAAATGTGTACCAATTTTTCCTTGGTCATTATCAATCCACAAAAGTTTAGGGAAAAATGACTTGACAAACATTTTTAAAAAATAAATAGCTTTAAGAAATGGGTATCCAAAGCATAACAGGTACCCATTCTAATTTTAGGATCGGGATCCTGCTAATAAATCAATGCCCATTTTTAAAAAAATAGGTACTTGTTCCTAAATGGTACCCATTTTTTAAAAATGTGTACCCATTCCTGTCGACATATTTTTCCTTGAAACTTCTCCTCTTTGTGGACCCATCTTCTTGCACATTCCCTCTTCTTGTTCGTAACTATAATATAACACACATATTCATTCATCTCCATATTGAAGGATGAATAATAAATAAATAGTTGTAGGTATTAAGCCAATTTGAAGTGTTCAACCCTTTTTAGTCACATAAATAATCATTTCTTGCCACAAAATCTATAGTATTGTTGTACCCTATTTATTTATGACTGTGAATATAAGTAGAATACATATTTTATAAAATATTCTACTTGCATATCTTGATTGTGTTACTAATCTCTCATTTTCCTTTGCACAATATATAAACTCATTTTTCTCAAGATTGGTTTGTCCCTTAGATGAACTAGGATCTAGATTAAGATTCCTACTATTTTTCAACTTAGTTGGAATCCTATCACTTAAATCTATTTAGATGAAATCTACTACCTCACTCCTTTTCTTAGATTAAATATTTGAGAATTATATTAAGATCCTTTCCCATGATAAAACATATTGAAAAATATTACAATTTATCCATCCTCTTTTAAAATGTGATCTTAACATCATATGTGAAGATCATCTTTTCTTTGATTTCACTTTCTTGTTCACAACACAAGTCCAACTTCCTTTCTTGGGGAATCTTTATCTAATTTTGTCATATCCCCTTCTTGATCATAAGTTCTCCAGTGAACCTTAGCTTGATTTTCATAATTTTCCCTATAGGTCGATACAAAGGGAAAAATAACTACACAATTAAATGATTAAGTTGTTGAAAGCTAAAAATTAAAAGATAACTTATATTTGATTATTTAAAAAAGTGTCTTTAAGTGATTAATTTAAGTGTTGCTAGACCCATGGTACAAAAAGGTGACAAAAAAAGGACACTTATTAACATTTTTATAACTTTGAGGAATATTTGTTTAAAAAGATTTTTTTTTTAATTTTCTCGAAATAAAGTTATAAATAGGAGTAATGCTTTTGAAAATCCTCTACATACTTTTGGAAACAATTTCATTGTTCAAGAATGAATGTTTATTCTTCTTTTCTTTACAAGGATAAAAACCCTCTAGATTTGTGAAGCTTTTAAGATGAAAACCCTCCTAGATTTTAGTGCAAGTCCATACAAGGATTGACAATGTGCATCATCATGCAATGATTTATAGTTTTCCAATTTAGTATGGTGTGAGATTTATCTAGTGTTTAGTGGTTTTAGATATTTGCTTCAAATATTTAGATTCTAATTTGGGGTTTTTGGAAATATAATCATAGGAATATGATTTCTTCTCAATGTGTTTGTTTTAGTGGGATAATACTCTGTATGATGTACTAGTTCTGCTATAGTTGGTTGTACCTTCAATTTAATTTCATATGAACCAAAGTTTATACTCAATAATATAATGTTATCATGTTTTTTTTATTGACCTTTTGATGAATGTGAGTGTAGTAGTAGAGATATTGGCAATTTTGTACCATTTGTAGGTCATACTAATATTCTCCATGGTTGTACTTCTTTGTGTGCTAATCGTACAAATTCTTATAGTGTTCATAACCCTTTTTAATGACAATTTGGTAACTATACTGCCTTTGATAAGGGTCAAACAATTCGTGAACATTAGTTGTTTCTTGGACCATACCAAATGTTGGTTGTACATATGGCTAGAGGAGCCATACTTTCTAGTTGTATTGATGTAGTTAGTTTGTTGGTGCATACATAATAATTCAATTTCTAAAGTATTTTAGTTGGATTCAATTCAAGCAAGGTGAATTTGGATTTCAATGAAAACAATAACCTATTATTGGTTGATTCAAGTACCAAGACTTTGCCATACAACTTGTCTAACAGTCTAATTAGGCTATAATTTTCTCCTAATTTGGTCTAACAGTCTAATTAGGCTATAATTTTCTCCTAATTTGGTCTGTACTACTCTCAAGACCACCCTTTCTTATTTGCAATAATACATGATTAGTTTCAATTGGAGTATCAACTTAATTTCAAAGGTATCACTTAATTAATAGCTTCTTAAATGCTATTTGCCATTTTTTTGGATTTTTTATAATTAAATATTTAAGTATAAACATTGACAATAGAATAAATAATGTAAAATTGGATGGTTTATCACTATTGGTAATTTTCTTTTCAAAGATTTTGGATAATTCACTATTGAATCTTGGTTTATCGTTATTATTGACACTGGTTAGTTCTTCCATTGGATCTAATTTTATTTTTAGTATATTTTTTTCCTTGAAAGGTGTGTATTGAAATTAGGTGAGTTAGTTAGCCATTTTGGTGTTGACACAACTCCATTGGCATTTAACCAATTTGGCTTGATCAAAATTTGCATCTCACTATTAGCCATTTTGGCTTTGATTAATTCTATGATTTGCTTATATTGTAAATTCGATGGCTAGCCACCAATGTCTTCCATGTGATTCAATTATCTTCATTCTAGTCTGCATATGCTTTCCCCTTGCTCACATCAACAACTTATGATCATAAAGATCTAGGATTTGAGCGATCACAATTTTTTTATGTGGATTTTAGCTAATACATTATAGGGGTTATTACAAATTTTTCCTCTTAATACTCTCATTTCTTCAACTAAGAGGAAATACTCACCAAAAATATTTAGATATTTCCTTGCCAATTTTTTTGAACATTTCAACACATTCATCACCATATTAATCCAAAGTTTCCTCTAAAATCTTTAGCATTTTCCCTTGCTTCAACTTAGAGGCTACCGTATCTTTACCCTTTAACGCGGATATATGTATCTGATTATTATCCTTTAAAGAAACTTCCATAAAATTTAACAAGCTTGCCTCCTACTCACACAAACTACGCCTACTCACTTGCGCACAAGAATTCACCATATCTCTTTTAGGGAGAGCAATAACATGTATTTCCTGTTATTCTATTGCATTATTTGTAACCAACTTTGCCAATAGGAATTGACTTGCATTATAAGCCTACTTGACTCTAAGGAACCATTTAGTACTTAATGTTGCTAAGTAGCATTTTTCCACCAAGAAACTTTGCTAGTATTATATTTTTTATTCAAGCACACCACCACCAAGGGACTAATCCCAATGTTGTTCCAACATAGAAATATTTTTTTAAAAAATTAAGAGGTTGCTTCCAAATCGTATCCCCTATTTTCAACTAGATCTTTATAAGAAGACCCACTAAAAAAAATGACTATACTATAATAATTGCTTTAATAGGGAAATATGCACGAATTTATGGAGAAATAGAAACAAATTTCCCTAAAATATTTTCAAAACTTTCAAAAGTGGGGGGTTTAGAAGTGTATTGGAAAACTATGTAATCTCACCAACATTGGTGTAATCTTAATTCTTTTTGTCTTGAGAGTAAACACTAGAAAGCAAGGTTTTGTAAAGAGTGAAACACATCCCCATGCCAATGCCCCTTTGCTAATATAATATTTTTATCTTCTTCAAATTGGCAAATAGCTATAAAAAAAACCCTTGTGTATAGGGATAAATTACAACCAATTATATAAGAAAAATATTTCATGTATTAATTACCTAATAATTAAGATAAGATAAATTAGGCTATAGATTACTACATTTGCAAATCAATGTTGTAATTGAATAATACTACTTCCAGGACTTTCTCTCCCAGATCCAAAGTTAGTATTTTCTTTTCTACCTTTAGTAGCTTAACTAAGCCTTCCTTATTCCATGAAAGGGGAATGTACACTATTTGTTGATGCTTCTAAAAAAATATTCTTGCCTTTGAATGCTCCACCCCCACTACCGTAGGAAATGAACACATAAATCCCTCTTTCAAAATAGATCTTACCACCAAATATTGCATTTTAGACACTCTAGCATCTTCTCTAGTCACCACAAGTACACTCTATAAAATTAAATTGCATGTAAGACTCATCAAATAAATGAGATACATCCAAACCATGTCCTATTCTCTACAAATTGCCACACAACTAGGTGTACCTAGGTCCATGATTGAAGCCCACACGTGCCCTTTGTTGCAAGTATGAGCAGATTAGTGTTGCCATTGATGTCAACAAGATTGTGTTGTCATTGATGAGTAGAAGATTGTTGCAAGAGTATGTGTAGTTGCATTAATGATGCTTTGATTAGTTGCATTATGTTGTCATCAGTAAGCTACTAGTGTCAACCTCTAGTGTTGCTCTGATAAGCTTCTGCCTATGGGTGTATGGTCCAGTTGTTAGGTTGCGGTTGGTTTTGTAGTGTTCTAGAAGTATTGAAGATGATGAGGATGTGTCTCTGGTGCTTGGTTTTCAAGTGCTTTTGAGAAAATTTGATAAAAAGAGGAAACAGTGAGTTGTAGTATGTTCTAGGTTGAAGAGTAGTATTATGGTTTTTCTCCGCAACTCTTCTAGGATGAAGATTTGTTTGTGCATTTCAAATATGTTGATCAAAGGTGTTCAAAGGTGTTGTATTCAAAATTTGGTGTGTTGGATCGCTGTGTGGAGGAAGTTGTGTTCACCAGTGTGTGAACTGTGTATTGCAAAGGTGTATGGGAGCGATTTTTTTGCTCCATGTTTCTTTGCAGAGTGGTTTCAGGTCTTGCAGATCTGAAAGGATGATGATAGTGTGTGTATCTTTCTTCAGATGAATTTTTTCGTGGTTTGGTGCTTTGGAAGTCAGTTTCTTGAGTTATAGTGTATGGTAGAGTTGTTTGAGTGTACTAGGTGTGTGCATTCTTTAGGTGAAAGTTGCTATGAAGGAGTTTGTTGGATTTTAGGTTGTTTGTGGAATATTCTAGATTATGTTCAAGTGACATTTATTGTCTGTGAATTGTTGTTGGATCAAAGGAAGTGTGTACTTAAAATTTTAATGGTGTTTACACAGGTAGCAACTGACCTTGGGTGTTTACACTACTTGCAAAATTTTTCAAAGCATGACTTGGCGTGTATGAGTGGATTTAGGTGCTAAATAAGGTGTGTTGTGGTCCACCTTCATTCCTTTCTACCGTGGGAATGTTTTGGTGCTGACCTAATTTGAATTTACATGATTGAGATGCATAACCAATCTTGGAGAATGTTTTCAAGGTTGAAGATGGTATAAATAAGAGTTGAGTTGTTGATGGATGATAAGATAGACAAGATAGATGAGTATGATGCAAATTGCAGAGTTGTGAGGTACAAACTTGAGAAGTGCAGTGTGAACTTTCATGTGTTAGATTATTGAATGCAATGAGCATAAGGTGTTCACAATTCTTCAGAGAGACTACAAAGGTGTTGGTGATGTTGTGGTAGATTTTTCTGTTGCTTTGAGATGGATTTCTCATTGTAACACTCTTCTCTGTCTTCTTTTCTATTATGGCAGTGAGCCTTTGACGACGAGCCTTTCTTTCTCTTGGGCAGTGAGCCCCTCGGTTGTGAGCTCTAATGTAATCAGTGTTGATATTACTTTATATTGTGAGTTAATCCTCACCTTGGTTTTTCCCATCTTGGGTTTTCCACATAAATTTGGTGTCTCTTTATGCATGGTGTTGATTTGACTAAGTTTCTATTATTTGCTTTTATGATAAAACATTCTAACAAGATTAAGGGTTAATTGGATTAATGTCGATTTGAATGTTTGTGAGGGTTTTGAAGTTTTAAGGTACAACTGATTCACCCCCCCCTCAGTTGTCTTGTGCATTCGTAGTGTCAATTGCAATGTGCCAATAATATAAAATTATCCTATTTCTTTTCTAATATTATTATGTTTTAAAATAGTTTCAAGCAAGTTGTGGTTAATATTGATTTTAAATGTGTGGTAAATGGTAATCAAAGCATGCTTTTTCTATTTTATAGATTTTTTATGGAGCGTTAATTGCAAGGGGAGTACAAGAATTGTTGTCTATGCCTATATTCTTTGAGTGCTTGGAGCTACTTAATTCATGTTTTTACAACTTGTTTTACTGGCATGAATCCTTATAATAGTTTGCATGCACATCAAAGTGGGAAAAAATTCTAATGGTGTTCAAAATTGCATGCCCATGCCCTTTTCCCTTATATTTTGGGCTACATTGATTAGTGTCCTTTAAACAATAAAAAATTATAAAGGTGGCATATTCTTGTGCAAATTTTCATTGGTGAGCTTATTTAAACTTGTCTCCATCATCACTCATTCCTAGTAACCAATCTCAACCACTAGATCTCCCATTTTCCATCTTGGATTTGATCTATAGATGCATAATTAACCTAGCCTATTTTCATGTGTATATATCTAAACCTCAAAATTTTAAATTCAAAATTTATTTGGACCTTATCAACTCCCTTCCAAACATTGTGAGTTAACCTAGTGCATGTTTGTGTTGATTTGTGTTTCATGTCATATTTAAGGACATTCATCATATTTTGAAAGAACCTGGGAGATAAAGGAACATAAAAATAACATTCATATGAGAGCATCGTAATAGCATCAAACAACATCCTAATTGCATCATCAACTTATATCAACATCCCATACATGTTACATGCTTGCTTGTTATCTTTGACCGTTATTTCAAAGTCGTTGAACTGATTCACTTAAGAGTTGTATCAAGGAGAACATCAATAATTTACCAAATTATCTTTTGAAACCACCTCATTTTAAACATTTACAATGAGTTGTGATGAATTTACTATAGTAATGTCCATTCCTTACTTGTTCATTTCTATAGGTTCAAGTTTAATTTGGTGCTTCAAATTAGTCTTGTAAACATAGATCCAAACCAAAATAGAGCACAAGCAATTTATCGATTTATTAACATTCATATGAACACGACTTTTATTTCTAGCACATTAGCAAGTCAAATAAAATGTTCAACAATATATTCTCCATTCAAAATCTAGCTATGTAAAATTAGCTAAAAAATAGCTATACATTAAATATTCTAGTCTTAGTTCTATATCCTAGGCCTTGCGTTATTGTTTAGTTATTTTTCCCATGTAAATTATAATAAAATTTTTATTTTAAATTTAATTTCAAACTATATGCATGTTTTAGAATTGTAATGATAAAAATTGTAGACCCATGCCCCTTTCCCTTATGTTTTGGGTCCACTTTGGTTAGTATCTTGAATTCAATAACAAGTGACATGTTCTAACACGAATTTAGCTCATGACATAGCTATATCTCAATCCTTTTATCAATTATCCTTGAGGATTCAATCTTGATCCTTAGATCCCCATATGTCACCCTAGATTCATGATCATGGACTTGACTCAAGTCACTTTAATATTTACATATTTTGAATTTCTAAAATTTAAATTCAAACTAAATTTCATTGACTCCCTCCTATTAGCCATTGTGACCTAACCTAACACACATTTTTGTTGATTTGTGTGTGGTTGTTATAGTTAAAGCCACTCATTCACTCATTTGAAAACAATCTAAGAGCATGTTAGGGTTAGTGAAGGAATTGTCATAACATATTTATGAGAGCATTATAACAACATTATCAAAGGATTACATTAACACACATCATCGTAGGTCCATTGCATGTTTGCTTGCTATCTTTGATTTTTCACTCAAAGTCACAAAGCCATTCAATTGGAAGTTTGATCGAGAAGAGTTTGAATCTCACAATTCAATATATTTCCCTAAAGGTGTTTGTAAACATCATTAGTCCTTACACAGATTCAAACATCAAAGTATAAAGATGAACAAGTTTGAGATCGTTGAATCTAATTAGATCATTCACATGCCTTACAATTTCTTTTTTGCGTGGAGTTTGCTTCCACAATCACATAAATCTAATTTGCAAAAAGAGATCTGTATCACCATAGATTATAATCTATTTATAAATTTTGAATTGATCATCTAATCAACATTACAATATCTTAACAAATAGGTTCTCTAAATCTTAAGTATCATTCCCTCTTAAAATCTAACTAAATATTAGATTTAAATTTAATTAATTTCCATATTTAATTCGAAGTTTATTATTTCGATCCAACTCATATTCTTGATTAGATTTTTAATCATGGTAATTTAGTTAATTTAAATAGATAATTTATGGAAAAGTGGTTTATTTTCCATTCAGGCAGTATCCGAATATTTTCGGGAAGCATTTTTTATTGTATCTGTATTCATAGCGAACAGAATAATAATAAAATATTTTATTTTTTATGGATCTCATTATTATTTTATAATAATAGCAACGATTAAAAAAGATGGGTAGAGAATTTTTAATGGAAAAGAAAGCGGTGGAGGGCGGTGGGCTCCAGAACGAAATGCGAGGCACTGAAAGCGGTATATTAATGTCCAGATCAGTACAACGAGAGGGAAAAACATTGGGCGCTCGTGTCTGGATCCGGGTATGTTTTCAAACTTTTATCTGCTAATGACTTGTACTGGCTTGTTATTTTTATTCGTTTGCTGTAAACTCTTTTGTGGGACATTTATTCGCTTGAGATGAAGGATTTGAATTTCATTCTCTGGGCATTTTCCGATTATCCTTGTTGAGAGTTGATTGGTTTCGGTTTTTTAAAAAGTTAACAGTGTTTTGGTTGTTGTCTGGCTTGCTTTTCTGTGTTTGGCTTTGTTGGATGTTAGGATTTTTTTTAACAAGTTTAGAATGTAAGGAAATTTTTTTATTTTTTTTGCAATGGAGAATTTCGTGCAAGATTGGAATAGTGGAGTAGATTTTCTATTTTGGAAATGGTTTTAATATATAGTAGTATTTGATAAGAAAATATAATATTTATAAACAATCTGTTGAATAAATTTCGCTCATTGATGAGGGCAAAAGAAGATTTATAATATTAATCAAATCATTTTTGTTGGTTAAAAATACGTTGTGCTGATTATACTCTCCTTATCTTGAGGGAAGAATACAAAATTTTATATAATACTAATAAGTTTTGCCTAATCTCTCTCTTTTTACAAAACTCTTATTTAGCTTATATAGTTTTCAGGTGTGTGAAAGATCAACACATCGCATAGAAAATACCCTTGTTGGGTGTGTTGGATTCTTGTTGGTCTCACTTTACAAGGTTAAAAATGTGGAAATGTTTTTAGGAAAAAATTGTTAATTTGTAAATTTAATTTTTGAATTTTGTGAAAAAATAGCTATACCCCATACCTGGGCTACACGTATTGGATTCTTGTTGGTCCATCTTTGTTTGAAAAATTTATTAGTTGAACTTGAGAAATATATATTTTTGAGAAATATGTTAAAAAATAGTAGGAGACCATAGGAAATATTCTTGTTCGGTGTATTGAGTTCTTGCCTATAGGGAATAGTCTTGTTCGGTGTATCGAGTTCCTGTTGGTCTCACTTTACAGGTTTTTTCTTTTTCCTTTTGCTGCATTGGGTATGTTTTTTTTGGTTACTTTTAGGGTGTTTCATTTTTCCTGGTAAGGATATTTCTCTTAACTTCCTTACGGGTCTCTAGGAAACTTTTGGATGGTTCTTTGGATTTGGATTTGTGGTCTCATTTGGATTGCCAGAACTTTTGTTTTGGGACTCAATCAGTGAGATTATGTATAGTGTACTTCCATATTTGTTTGAGTTAGCTTGTAGACGTGTTTCTCTAGGATGATTATGAATTGTAGGATATTGGAATCAGTTTCATTGGTAAGAGGATAATCCTTCTTTGAAATCGTATAATATCCATTGAAGTTCTCTAGACATGTTTTGAATTTCATGGTTTCTTTTTGGGATCTCTGAAAAATTTGGCCATGTTAAATTTCAAGGATTTGATTTTATTTTTAAAGTAATATTTTCTTTTTTAAAAGAAAATATTTGCATTAAAGAGAAATAATGGGGGGCTATACCCTAGGGTGTGCATGACTGTCAAAATCACGGGAGTCCAAAAGAGCATGACATGTGCAAAGACTACATTTAAAGAGCAGGGATGAGACCAGCTCTATGGATCCTTTTTTAAAACTGAGGGTGTAAATGGCTTATCAAGTTAGACATAATCAGGTTCAAGTCAATCAGTAACTCTTTTTGGCTTCTCATCTTAAATCGAAGTCAAGCAAAATATATCCGAATCTTGATTGATACTCAACCGGATGGGGAAAATCCTCTTTCTGGATACTTAGGGTGAGCTACTGGGCTTTTGGCATGTGCAGGGCTGCAATGATTCCTTCTGCAATTAGATGTAATCCCCAGGTCAATGAAATTGCCTGCCTCCTGCCACCACTGTCTAGCCACCTGCTGGAGAGTTTCTTTCGAGTAGAGATTTGAACTTTGATGCCCTAATATATGTGACCTAGGCCTTAGTCATCATCTCAAAAAAAGAATTTCAAGTGACACATCTTCCATTGATTTCAGCAAGACAGAAAAGAGCAGTGCCATCTTCTTTAACAGTATTAAGAACAAGTTTACCAGCTGATCTCTTAAGTGAGCTTAGTGTTTTTGTTTTATCACCGATATTAATAGCTCATTTATTATTATCATCATCATGCACAGAATCATTCTCTTCAGAAGTAGCATCATGTTAAGAAAGTCATTGATGTTCAATTGAATGTTATGTAGTGATAAGCCTAAAACTTGAATGGAGCTATGGATTACTGAACTTGTATTACATTACTCCACACAAGGGGGAGATGGGTATTTAGGAACTCATTCCTAATAATCACCATGATGAAAAGTTAAACAACCGTTACAATGAGAGTAAACTATAAAGCTGGTCTGAAAACTCAAAACTGCCAATTTCCAGCTGCATGATCAGGAGCATTGACAGCTTGCCTTGGCTCACCATCTTGTTATGAAAAATTGGTCCGCAGTTTGTGCCCATTTTCCCCTCTTAGAAGGGGAATCCCCAGTCACTCTTTGTCCTCTATTTCCATCTCCATTATCTATCCAAGCTCTACATTTCAAATGCACTTAATTTTTTTTTCAGTAACTTGTAGCTAAATATATAGCAGCAAAACACCCATTTAAAGAGTGATGTCAGCATTAATCTGTACAGTGGGTAAATCTGTTAAGGAATCTACGAGGACAGACTAGTGATGGAAGTATAATATCCCGATCTTTTTTTGTTTGTTTGTTTGAAATATGACAAACCCTAGCTGTAATTAGTCACAACCATACAAAGAAATACAAACGGAAGTCTACAAATTCCTAGGAAGTTGGTGATCCAACAGCAGGTGAAACTGTAGGTGAAGATCCCTAATTTGTTGAATAAATCTTTGTTTGCAATCTAAAAATTAGATAAATAATGCCTATTGGTGATCTCTATGTGAAGTCACTCTAAGGAATGGTGGGTTTTCGTCTTCCAATTCCAGACTTAAAGGGGTTTTGTCCTCCGATTCCAGACCTAAAGGGGTTGTGTCCTCAGGTTAATTGAACCATAGGTCCATGCTCCACATGGAGTAGAAATGAAAATATCTCCTCTTTGCTTGGCCTCTCTTCAATAGCTTTTTCCCTCCAAGAGTCATAACACTTCAAATGTCCTTTGATAAACTTTAATTATAATTATTTTTATATTATTATTTAACCCTTCCTTGATTTTGAAAGATTTATCTCAGGCTGTGATTGTATTAATCCCTTGACATGCTGCAATCTTTAACTGTATTGTTATAATGTATATTTTTTCTTTAGACAATGTACGGAAGTTGATGAACTTTCAAAGCTGATAAATATTATAAAACAGAATCAGTTTCAGAAATTGTCTCCTTTAGAGCATCAAATATGCAATACATGTCCCACCAAACCAATTCAAATATGTATTTATTATGTGTTGAAATCCTCTATCAGGTGGCAATCCCAGAGGAATGTCGTTGAAGAACATGCTATGCTTGTCGAAGAGTGTTTGTATGCTCAATTCCCTTACTTGCAGTAGTTGTAGAGGTCACTAAACATTGTGCTGCCCATGCTATTTGTCCACTCCTAAAACACCTTTCCATTCTTTTTGCCAATTCAACTCTAGGAGCTTCATTAGTAATGCCTTGTAGCACTACTTCTTTGTCTTCTAATTTGAACTGTAGCTCCATAGTCTAGTAATTCTGATTAAACTCCCCCAACGAGTGTACTCATTGCACTCCTAAAATTACATATTTTTCTTCTATGTTTACCACATAGAAGTCATCTTGCATCTTGTGTTTGCCAAGAGTGATCTCCAATTGTTGAATTCTCTTGGTGCATGGAATGATAAAACCATCAGCCGTTATAATGACTTTCAATCCATCAAAATTTCCCATTTGCAATCCTCTTCTAGCAACCAATCCTTAATCAATGAAGTTGTGTGTTGCACCACTATCAATTAGAACTATAACTTTGTGCCCCTGCAAAATTCCTTGTACTTTGAAAGGATGATATTTAGGATCACTTGACAATGCTGCGGGTGCACCCCCTGGATGTTCACCTTCCTCTTTTTATCTTTGATTCATGTTCACATTCTTCAATTTCCGGTTTTGGTTCTTCCTTCTCTGAATTCTCATCAACAATTACTTCTATGTAATGCACTTGACCTTTTTCCAAACATCTATGTCTAGGTTCCCATTATTTTCTGCAAGAAAAACACAATTTGTTTCAGCAGAGCACATTTTTGGTCACTTCATCCAAACTGTGCTTTGGTGGTAATGCCTTTTTTTGAGAGAACTCTTTTTGAAGATGTTCCTTATTCTACTCTATAGAAGGGGTTTTTCAATAGAACTTATTCTTAGCCACGAAATTATTTAAATTCAAAGCCCTTTCAATAGCTTCCTGAACGGTCAATGGATCAAATGCTTTAATCAAACCCCTAAGAGGTTCAGTAAACCCTTCAATATAAAGGACAATTGATCTTCTTTTTGAAACATCAAGCACCATTACTAATATTTTTTGGAATTCGTCCACATATTTCTCCATTGGTCTCTCTTGCTTTAATTGGGCCAACTCTCTAAAATGAACTTTAGGATTCTTTCTATCAAACCTTTCAATTAATCTTTTGCAAATATCATCATATGTGCCAATTAGACTATGGCCTTGGGCAACTAACTAAAATGGGCCAGCTCTCTAAAATGAACTTTAGGACCCTTTCTATCAAACCTTTCAATTAATCTTTTACAAAAATCATCATATTTGCCAATTAGACTATGCCCTTGGGTAATAATTTTTGGAATTCCTGCACATATTTCTCTATTGTTCTCTCTTTAATTGGGCCGCATCTGTGAAATGAACTTTAGGATCCTTTTTATCAAACCTTTCAATTAATCTTTTGCAAAAATCATCATATGTGCCCATTAGACTATGGCCTTGGGTAACTAACCCATGATACCGCCATTCATGTGCTGTGCCTTTCAAGTGTAAGGTGTTGAATTTAATGGGGTCATCCTTGGACATAGGTTTTAGAGATAGGTATGTGTCTAACTTTTGCATATATGTACAAGCAGTACTCTTATCATAACTAGCAAATGTAGATAGTGTTAATTTCCCTAAGACTTGCTAATGGTCATATTGTGTTTTGTTGAGATCTAAGTTCCAACTCTTGGTGTATTTTTTTTTTCATAGTTATGTAATTAGGGAAAGTCATCACTTCTTGAATCTCTGGAGGAAGATCTCTATATTTTGCATACATGGCATGAATAACAATTTGCATTGGGCTTTGTGCTGCCCTCATAGGAACTTCTTCTTTCTTCTAAATGAAAGTATGATGAAGAGGTCTAATAGACCCAACCATGGCTCTCTGTGTGTGCCTTTTTTGTTTATTATGGTAACTGTTTTTGGCTTCAAAAGAATTTTCCTCACTATTTTGATTATTGGGATTTACTGCATTATTTTGTGTTTTTTGGTTGTTATGCATTATAAGTAACATCTGCCCCATTATATCTAATATAAGGTCAAACTTCCTTTCAAATTTTACTTTAGGGTCTTCCAAAGCTTTCTTCTCACTTTATCGCCTCAAATTCCAAGGGAGTTCCTGTTTCTTTGTTCTTGGGAAATTGATAGAGTTATTCTAAGTTCCCTTAGATGATACCTACTTGTTTTGTCACTTGATTGCGTAGGAAGACAATCTCATAGGCTGACAAGATCTAGGTCTGATACCATTGCAATATCCCATTTTTTTTTGAAATATAACAAATCCTAGCTGTAATTAATCACAACCTTACGGAGATATACAAACGGAAATCTGCAATGTACACCCTTATTTATTGACAAGATGCACAGCAGTTATAGTTTGTTTCCACCCAAAATGATTTTATATCTATTTATGAAGTATAGGGGTTAGAACAGGAAACTCTAATATATATATAGTACTTGAACTTATGCCAGAAATTTGATTTCCTTGGATATAAATGTTTATCGAAATGAGAAATTGTGTGAAGAAGAAACAGCAAACTGTAGCGTCTGATTTCTTCCAAAAATGCACTTTTTCCAACAAACTGTGATGAAGATATCCTAGGAAGTTGGTGATCCAAAAACAGGTGAAACTTTAGGTGAAGATGCTTAATTTGTTGAATAAATCTTTGATTGCAATCTAAAAATTAGATCAATTATGCCTAGTGGTGATCTCTATGTAAAATCACTCTATGGAATGGTGGGTTTTTGTCATTCAATTCTAGACCTAAAGGGGTTTCGTCCTCAGGTTAGTTGAACCATAGTTCCATGCTTCACAAGGAGTATAAATTAAAATAATAAAATGTCTTCTCAATATATCTCCTTCTCCTTGCTTAGCCTTTCTTAAATAGTTTTTTCCCTCCAAGAGTCATAACTATTCAAATGTCCTTTGATAAACTTTAATTATAATTCCTTTCCTTGATTTTGAGAGACTTATCTCAGGCTGTGATGGTATTAATCCCTCAACATGCTGCAATCCTCAACTATATTGTTTATAAATTATATTTTCTAAAGTTATAAATTATATTTTCTCTTTAGAAAATGTATGGAAGTTAGTGAACTTTCAAAGCTGATAAATATTATAAAGCAGAATCAGCCAAGGCAATTCAGGTTTCTGTGTCAGAAATTGCCTCCTTTAAAGCATCAAATATGTAATATGGTCCCACCAAACTAACTCAGACTTGATTCTTTTTTTTTTCCCATTTTGATTTAGAAGAAGGGACATTACAGGAAAGGGTATCATGATTAGCTCCCATTAATTGTATGAAGGAGGAAATAAGGACATGAAATCCCCCTTTATCGGATGCCAATGGAGCTGATCCAAGATACACTTGTTTGAGGTGTCCTTAACCATTACTAAAGTCATTTGAAGGGTATTTTAAAGTGGTAGTTGAAGCCAACCCATTGCATCAACAAACTAAAACCTTCTTGAGCGTAAACACCTTCTTTTTGAATAATTAATATATGACTGCAGCTTGCATCAGAAGGCATGTTCTCTAGTTTGACACAAATGGGTAAGGTATTTGCTCCTCATTTCAACCTTTACCACTTTCTTCCTTGTAGTAGAAACTAAAATTGCACCATCTTGAGCAACTCTCAGTTACATAACCTTCTTCAAAATTTCTAATGCTAATAGGATATGTTTCAGATTTCATTAAAACCAATTCTGTTTAAGTTATACTATACCGTAACATTGGCAGATTCTCTATGTTGCCCCTTACAAAACTAACCTTATATCTTTTTAGTGATTGCTGCAAGCCTGCAAATGTCCTTTCTCAGTAATCTCCTATGCATACCCTTTCTTTCTATTCTGAATTTGTATTTGCAGCTCACAGTTTACTCAATTAACCATGAAATGGCCAAGGGGCTGAGCTTAGTTGGTTAAAACATTGAGTTGTCATCATGAAGACCCAAGTTCAAATCCCAAAGGGACATCTAAGGTGGAATTCTAAGTTGTGATTCCACTAGTTAACTTCTAGTGTGGAGGTGGTTTCTAGTGTGGCTGCTTTAAAGGAGCTAAAATTGGTCTCATGGTTGTGCTCGCAAGAGCTTGTATTGGTCTCATGTTGATGCTCGTATGAGCAGAATATTTATAAACTATTAGCAAAAAAATTAAAATTAACCATGAAATATAGGATGAGACCAAATATTCTTTGCTTGCTTAACAAGGTACAAGAGGTTTGGGTTTCAAACTTTGGGCACATCAACATGGAATAGTGGTCTTAACAATTGCACAAGGAAGGTATCAGGGACACAGTGATTGCATTAGGCCTAATTTCTGCGGCCACCTTTCCAAGGACTTGTATTTGGTCTTGAAGTGTGCAAGTACTATCACCTTGAATCCCAATCATCAAGAATTCTGAAGGACTCAAGATTGCTAATCTCAACCCCTAATTCATTAAAGTGATTATTTTGATTCCAAAAGCGGTTGAAAAAATGAGTGTTCAAGAAGAGCTAAATATCTTGAGAGCTAAAAGTGCCATCAATCATTAGTTTATCAACAAGTCTTGGGCATCCACACCATGGTAAAACAACTTGAAGGTGGATTTTGCAAAGAGAGAAAAATTTAATGATGAACTTAAGCATGCGATTCTTCTCTTGAGCCAGGTCTTGGGGCTACCAAATGTTGATGCATCGTGTTCTTGGATTGAAAAGCTGGAGGAAATGTGGTAAGTTTTGATTGATTGTGGGAAAATGGTAATTTGTGGGAAGTCATGTTGCGTCTTTCTTTATGTTAGGCCATAGCCTGCAAAGGTTGATTTATTCGCTAGTGAGCCAAATAACCTTTGATGGCATTTGACCTTTACCAAAGCATGATGAATGGAACAAGGGAGTTTCTTAAAAGATACGTTTGGCATTGTTTGGCTGCTCATCATTGGTCAAAAGCTGAATACATGGATGACACTATAGTTTGCCCTTTTGTGTAAATACATAAAGAAATACCATGCGAAGCCCTGTGGCATCCAGTGGCAGTTTTTTTAGTGGGATTGTAGCAAACATTTGCCAATAAAGAATAAGTTACGTGGTAAATTTTAATTGGCTGTGGTAAAAAGCTATGCTGCGGGAGGTCAAGTTGGGCCCCTCGTTGGGTTAGGCTCCTGCACCCATTGATCAAAGCAAAGGTTTCAAAGAGAGTTGTTGATTTGCAACAACATTCAAATGTCTTAACTGATGCGACAGTTATAATCTTCAATGCATAAGGATAGAAAGGCATTATTAATGAAGGAGCTATGCAATTTTAGTTGCAAATTCATATGAAAGCACTTGTGATTTCTAAATTACAGAGCTGCTCTTGACAAGTTATGCCCTAGCCATCAAAGTGCTCTCAACAAATAACAAGGAACAAATAAAAATTTGTCTACAAGCTTTTCCCAGGTAAGTGCAAATTCCTTTCGGGCATAGTGATTTGTAAAGGAATCAGGTGAATTCTAGGTATGTAAAAGGCTGCAAAGCTTAGGGTTCATGAAGATTTCATAGAAGTATTTTTTTAGGGCACAATTGAATGAATACCAGGGCATATGTCAAATTGTTTGAATGGATGTAGAGCCAAGGATATCTCAGGGAATTTTAGTATTATTAGCTGACAACTAGAACCCTCAGAGGATGAGGTTGTTTGATTATGGAGGATATCTAACATAGATAATCCATGGTGAAATAGTACAGTTCAGAAAGCCAGGTACTGAAAAAATTCAAAGGTATTCTATGCTATGTTATACTTTCTTGTTTGCTTTGGCAGATGAATGGGATTTCATGCTAGTTGTAATGTATAAATGCCCAAAATTGCCCAAGGAACAAGTTAAGCCAATGCAACTATGGTCTATCTACATGGATATAAATCATACTTCTTCTCAATGTAGCATATTTGAGACTTATTTTGTGAATACTTTGTTTAGGAAATTGGGATGTTGCAGACTGAGATTATCAAAAGATGTCAAGGAGTTTTTTTAAACTTTGGAATTTCAACCAGAAAGAAAGATCAGAAATAATTGTGGAGACTAGTTCTTCTTTGAAAATTGTACTATGTTCAGAATGTATGGGGCTAATGTTCTTCCATATTGGTTACACCATATAGTGTCAAATAGAGATGTTTTTTAAGAAGCCATCATGCAAATGCGTTTTGTAGACAAATATTACTTCAAGGAGCCTCAAAAGGGTAGTTTCCTTCCCACTGTAATAAATATTGATGATTTTGTGATGCTGAGAAGGGAAGGATTTGATAAGGGGTACAAGTACGTTAATAATTACGGAATGCTCTGGGACAAGATAAGGCAGTATGACCTTAAAAGATTCATTCATAAGATCAGAAGGGAACAAAATAGGTTGGGATTTAAACATGAGTTTAATGATGCTGAAGACATGATCAAGAGTTGTGCAGATGACCTTGAGAAGAAAATGAAAAAGGAAAGATGGTTAAGAGTTAGTTTGGCCGAGGAAAGAGGAAAATGGATAACCGGATTGTTCAAGGGCTTTTCCTAACATTGCTAACACCATTGAGAATATGAAGCAACTCTTAGATAATGTTGAAAGAGTGGGACACATGCTAAAGAAATAGGCGCCTGTAGTGCCACATGTTGCAGAAACTCTACCCTCCTTTTTGGGAGATGGCTTCTGGGTATCCTACTTGCCCTTCAGAAATTCTGGTATTGTGTTTTAAGTATTTATTGCTTTATTCTTTTCTCTCTTATCCAAAGTTCCTCAAAATAAGGTGATTGGTTTTCTGGGAGCGAATACTTATTTTTTTCCAGCTTTTGTTGGCTTTCTTGAATCTATTCTTTCTGTTCTAGTTGTAGACAAGTATTGGCTTTAAAGTTTACTAGCCAAGATCCATCCCCTTGTAACTGGAGCTTTATTGTTGAAGTCCTTTGCAATTTCCTTAAGCAGCATTTGATCTTTTCTAATAGCCTTCCGTCCATAGTCATGCTTACCGAGTTCCTTCTCTGTCTTGCTATAATTCATTTCTAGTTCCTTGGATTGATTTTGCCTGAGATTTCAACCTTCCCAGGGAAGGACCACTCCAAGTGTTCATACTCAAAGCAATGCCTACATTCCCCAAGTAGATTTTTTAATAACTTAGCTGTTCTCTACTCCATCAAATAGACAGTTTGATTATTGGCCTTACACATTCATCTCAATGAAGATCTGCACAAGCCATAATAAATATCTGAGTCCCTTCAAAATCCATTATAAAACTTCCCACTGATCACCAAATATTGGATTTCAGATGAGAAGACTTTTGCAGATTTGCATTCTGACCTGGATAAGTATTGTCAATGGAGCATCTTAAAAGGTTGGACTTTGTTTTCCGTGACTAAATCAAGATTCTAGTTTGACCCATCATCCACTGCCCAGTTTTGAAGATTCTTTTCCTATGGTTAGTATGAAAGTACTGCAACATGAAGTATCATCTATGGAGCATGCTGATTTCGGCATTCTGCTGCATCACCTTTAATTGGTTCCCAGCCATTTTATTTTTTTGAATACAGCCATCGAGTCAATCACCTATAGAATAGCATCAATATCTATTCTGAACTGCCTGGATATGATTCTCAGGCTTAAGGATTATCACAGAGAATCCCCATTGTTATATTGTACCTTATCTTGGATAGGCCTCTAATTTGTATTTCCTTTGAATATAGTCAGCTTCCCAAAATTGTTGATAATATATAGAGATTGAGGGTAGAGATCCTGTTCCTTGATTTGAATTTGGTCATTGCTCATATTGCCATACCGTAACAAAAAAAAGAGACAACCCTAAAGAAAACAAATCCTAACCTGGGTTTAAAGAAAATATGGTGTAAAATTGTGTGGGGAAAACCCAGAATCCCCAATGGAGAAGTCATCAGGGTGCCTGACTTTTTCCTCCACAGCTACAACTACCCCCCCAAGATGTTTCTAATGACAATTTTTTTATAAAAATGTGTGCACGGTGATTGCTCCAAAAAATATCAAATGTTAAAAGTAAATTATATTGAATTTATAATTTTTTTTTTATGTGAAACATATAATTTCATGCAGCAACCCAGAAACCTAAAGGTTTAAGCAATTAAATATATACTTACTGTAAAAGCTCAAATGTTTTTAGTCTATCCTGTTGTTATATAATAATAAAATATTTTATTTCTTGAAGTTTACTAGATTGTGACACCTTAAACCTACTGGTGAATTTTCCATATTTTCTGTGTTAAATGCCCCATACTAGAGAGTATTCTCATGGCTTCCCGGATTTTTATGGTCATGATCCCTTTTGATATTGGAAATAATTCTGTGAGGCTAGGGAGCAAATATATCTGCATTACAAACTTCATAAAATTGCAATAGCAAAAAGTAAATTTAGTCAGAATAATGTAAGTCTAAACCAGTTTATAAATTGATATAAAAACTGAAGATATAGGAAATGAGATGCGTTTTTAGTCATCTGCATTACTGCACAGGGTAACAAGGGATGAACTCAAAATTCTATACACTTTCAACCAAAAATACCTGTGGTATTGTTTATTAAGTAGTATGTAAGCACAGCTTAATTCTGTATCAAGAGTGTAAGCTTGAAGACTGTTGAAGGTGAGTACTATTTTCCTTGGAAGAGTACACCCTTTTATGTGACACAAAAATATTGCTATTTAGAGTCATTAGTTTATGTATTGCTATTTAGGATCATTGTGTTATGTATTGTATGCAATATGTTTTGGTGCTCTTATTTGAAAGATATTAAAAATTTGTCAGAGACAAGAAAAAGACAAGCTGGAAAGAAAAAAATTATTCAGATTTTTGACCTCCTAGCATAGACCTGTTGTTAGAGGACAGGAACAGTCATTTGTTATTAATTTGACTTCTAAATAGCATGGCAGGGAATTTTTATCTTATTTCCATGAGCGAGACTTTCCTGTTAGTTATTACATGGAATCGGGTTGACAACATACTAATATTTACCTGTTTTACTTGATAGATAAACCAATTGCAAGCAACATAAAGCTGTTACTGCCTCGGAGGATTTTTTGACTCAGATTCTGCCTTGGTGCCTTCTGATGGGATAGTGGCTACTTTTGGTAAGCATGCCCATATTTCCCACATTGTGGGCATCATTACGAATTTACAAGTCTGGAGGGTAAAAGTTGTCATGTGGGCCTACGCCAGGGCTCTGGCTTTCCAGATTTCCAGTGTTCTGGATGCTGTTCTGAGTTAGGTGGTCGCCTTACAGTTGAACTAGGAGCTGATGCATTAGATGTGAGGAGTAAAACTGGAATTGATCTTGGAGCTGATGTATTAGATCTTGGGAATAATTCTTGTAATACTGGAGACATCTTCTTACATGTAGATCTTTTGTTGGATCCATCCGAGGATCTAGGTCATCTTATAGAAACTCCAAAAGTTGGAACTACTGATCAGATGGAAGGAGGGTTATGCAGTGCATGTGTGGTGTCACCTCATGGGAACTTCAGCGTTAATCCATTTGACATGCCTCTAGATCATGTGAGTGCTAAAGGACACATTTCAAGTTCTACGAGAGGACCGATGTGTTATGTGTCAGGGCATGATGCGCTAGATCCATTATTGAGTTTATCTTCATGCACTGACAGTTTTGAGTATGGGGAAAAGAGAACACAAAGTGGAATGACTCAGTCTAGTGGCTCAATTGAGAAAGCTGTTCAGCAAGATGAATGTTTTGATTCTGATGCTCTGCTTCCTGGAAAATCATGTTCAAATTCAGCCATTATAGAGAAAAGATCGAGAGAATTATTTTTACAGCAGAATAATTATGTCTATAAACGAAAAAAGCTGAGGCATTCGTTAACTCTTCTTTCAGGACATTCTCATGCAGCATTTACAAAAGAGACTACGCAGAGCAATCCATCTAATTCCAACCAACTCACACAAGAAGGAAAAATAGAAATCTTATTAGAGACAGAAGTCAATCCTAGGAGACATTGTGAAATTTCTACTGCTGGGCCTGAGAGTGTGCATCCTGATGAAAATAAAGTTATCTCAGAAACTGATTTTAATGATAAGTTAGATGCTACAAAGCCAGATTCTGAATATCAAATCAGCAATATAGAGAAAGCTGGAAACATCTTAGAGAAAGAAGAAATCTGTAAGCAGCACAATAAGGGTGATATTTCTACCATGGAGATATCGAATTATCTTTGGCAGCCAGGAAAGACAACCTTAAATAGCGGCTCTAATCAGGTCTTAAATGTAAATTGTAACAGGAATCAATCTAGATATATCTTGCCTCATGAAGAAATCAATTCCATGTCCCAGTCAGAGTCTTCATCATTCCATTATAATTTTGAAAGAAAGGTTGGAAGGCAGGATTCTTGTGTAGAAGTTACTTGTAATAGCAGGTCTGATAGCGGGAGCTTTACAACATTATCCTACCAAATCATGAATAACAACCAAGATAAACTTTCTGAGGCTGGTGAATTTGGATATAGTATTCCTGATGCTGCAAGAGTAGCAGAAGGAAGGGACCTTGAAAGAGAATGGTGCATATCTATACTGAATGAGTCTAAATTACTGTGTGTTTCTCCTGGTAAATCTGCAGCTACAGAGCATCCTGGTGTTGTAGGGGATGGAAGATGGAATAAAAAATGTAAAGTATGTTACACTTCAGAAAATTCAACTTCAACACTCATATGTGATATGTGTGAGGAATCTTTTCACATGGCTTGTTGCAATCCAAAGGTAGTGTCAATACCTGTCAAAGATAACTGGTACTGTCCAGCATGTAGAAAAAAGAGAAAGAGGTTGGTTGTAAGAGAGAAAGGTGATCTCTCTTGGCATGAAAATAGAGAAAATAGGCATGTACTGGAGTTTCGATCACATGGCACTGTTAAAGCCGGTTGTGAAAAATTTGTCAAAGAGAAAAATGGTCTCTTTTGGTGCATGTTTCAGGATGATGAGGCATATACAACCCAGGTTCGTATTGGGAAGGATTATCAGGCAGATGTGCCAGTATGGATTGGAAAGGTCATGGAGTAAGTCATACATCTTAATGTTGCAAATCATATGTATAGTTTTTCTGTTCTGAATTGGTTAGATGTATCATCAGCTCTAAGCTATTTGTACTTGATTATGTTCTATAGTCTATTCTGAAAGTTGTGTTCCTGTTCTATATTTAGTTTCTGATTTTCCATATTGGTAAAAAGTCTAGTTTATGCGTACTACTTGTATGAACCACATGAAAAAGGTTGGTTGAGGATTTACTTCTTAGCCCAAAGACACTCCTCACTGTTTACTTGGAGAAAGAAAGACAAAAATTAATGGGTTTTATGCATTTACTTTGGGGCGTAATGGAAACATAATCACTCTTCCTACTCTTCCCAAAGAAATAATTATTATTTTGCTGGAATCATATTGCTTGAATAAATGGCTTCGAAATATGCAAAATTTAATCCACTACTATCATGACCAAGGATTAATAGATTCAGATGAAGAAGAAGAATTCAAAGAATCCTTTGGTTTAGCAAGAGCTCCAATCAAATATTGGTGTGGAAACAATGCTATCCATATCCGCATCAAAGGGTTGTTTGGTATGAACTAGTCAAAACAAAGTAAGATGAAGTCATGAATCACTGAAGGGATTACTTTAATGCATTCAAAGCTTGAATGAAACTAATGTAATCAGTGCTCCATGAGGACACCTCCTCCCCAAACAAACTCCGCGTTTCCGGGATGTGGAGGACTTGGGGACTTGGGGGGGACATCCCCCCACCGCTCTGCCACCAGCTCTGCCATCCCCAAAATGCCGCCAAGATATGGTAGATGCCAAGATGTCCCCAAGACTTTTGGGGGACTCCTAGGAGTTTCCTGACAATCTCGGGGATGCCCAGGAGTCTCCTTTGGCTGGACGACCAAAAAGCAATTTAAAAAAAAATAAAAAATTCTTTGAATTTTGTGCCCAAGGCTGAATCCTAATGGCCTATGGGCTCCACCCAAACCCCACAAACTCTATAAAAGTGCCTCCTATCCTCATTTTAATTCACAAAAACAAATCAATAAGAAGCTAATAGTGTGAGTGTGAGATTGAGAGCTGCAAGTGTAAGGTGAAAGAGCGCGAATGAAGAGCAAGAGGGTTGAGGAGGAGCAAGAAGAGGAGTGACACTAGGTTAATGTTCACTTCAAAATTCAAATGTTCAAAACTAGTTTGACAAAGTTTCATTTGTAATTCTTATACTTGTACATCTTTTTATAACTATTTTTCAACTACTATATGTATTTTAGCACCGCCTCATCCCCCCCACACCACAACCATCCCCTTGCCGTTCCCCCACCATCCCCAAGCTTAGGCCCTTGGTCCCCTTGTCCCCGAAACCCATCCCCCTGTCCCTGCGTACCCCTGCTAGGAAACTCCGTGGAACTATGAATGCAATCAAAGCTGAAATGGAACTTCTGCAAGTAGACTTCCATTCTGCTCTATATTGACTATGAATTGCTTCTACTCCCCTCTGAAAATTCGGAGACTTGAAAGGGACAGTTCAAGAGAAGTTAACAATAAACAGGAGGTTCATCTGAAACTGAAAGGGGAGCATATAAGATCTGAAAACTACAACTTTCAACCTCTTCCACTTCTCTCATTTAACGCCTTTCCATCTATGCCTAAGCTCGTATTGTTAGGAAGCTGATTTTTGTAGGAAGATTGCGTATTTCTAGAACCTTATATCTCTTTTAATATCTTTTACATTTGATCTCTATCTCCTGTTGAGATCTCAGCATTAAAGAGGTGACTACCTTTGTGTTTAGAGTGCCATCATTATCCATCTTGTAACACCCACATTACTTAGAACATAAAAACAATTAAGATTTCTCACTCAACTAGAGCACGTATATATTTTTTTGAAAACATCATTGAAAAACATCATAGTAAGATGCAATCATTGCTACCATAATAACAAGTAAGATAATATTCTACTTAAAGAACACATACAAATCTGAATTCATATATTCAAGTACTATAATCAAGAGTTACAAAGATAAGAGATTAGAAGTCCTCATCTGGTGCTGCATCTTCCAAGACTTGGCTCGCCATCTGCATGCGAGGGAAGCATCATCCAAGTGCTTTTCCGCCAACCACGGACTTGTGTGGACCCCCGCACATTTCCCTAACTTGGAAGGGGCCCTTTCCTTCTTACGAAAGGCAATGTTGGAAACCCTCAAGAAATGCCATTTGAGCTTTGGTGGTAAACCCTACCTATCTAACTCTGCCATGCTACTAAGGATACCTTCGTACTAAGCTGGCAACTTTAGTTAGTTAGGTATTTGGGTTACTGTGAGTACTAAAGTGCAGTCAGTGGTACCTGCACCTACTATGGCCATAGTTTTGTACTTCTGTACAGACTCACCCACCTTGCTCGACTTGGAAAACTCTTCTAATCTAGGGCTTTTGAGAGGCTTTCTCTCCGCCCTTTACTCTTACCAAGGATACCTGTCTTGGGGGAAACACTTTTCTTGGCTACTTGGCACGTGTGACCATTATACATTAAACTAGGGTTTTAAGAAACCTTTCAAACTTTCATGGCTGACAATTTCAGCTTAGAACATACACTCCTAATAGAGTAAATAACAGGGTTTTTAAACCAAGAAGGCAAAAACAGAAACCTTTTCAACCCCTTAGACAATTTCGGTGTTAACATTGCACTTAACACATTCTGACCATCTAGATGGCATGCATAACAAGCTACCTAGTAGTATGCAAGCATAACCAGGAATTTATTTTTGCATCAAGCAGCAAACAAATCTTTCTCTTTTAATTAAAATTCTCTTTCATTCATTGTTAATCATTTGCATGTTCATTCCAGTATTTAGATTCTTATCTTCTTTTATAATAGCATTGTTCTTGGTTAAACTTCATGCTAACCTTCTTGATTTTCTTTCATTTCTGGCTAGAAAAGAACAATGGCAAACTAAAGCATGCTACAGATTCGGTCTAATAAGCTCTTTCCAGAATAAGCAAAAAGGCGCCAAGAACTGTAACTAGGAATTTTTCTCAAACAAGGCATAAATAAACGAACTTGCTACTACAAGCTCACCCTAACCATGCTGTATAGATCAGATTGTGAACAAGAAACAGTGATATCTGTTTAAGAGAATGACACACATGCTGCATTTTCTCAGACTTTTCTTGTGTCAAGAAAACACTGATATCCCATAAAATAAATTACTCAAGAGCAATACATGCCTGTATAAAGTTCTGGAACTTGATAAATCTGAAAATGAGCAAACTGGAGGCAAGAACTTATAGTATTTCTTCAGCTCAGACCAAGCTCCTGCTGTAGACATCTCTGTTCCTTTTCTTTTATATGCAATTCGAGCTCCAAATAGCTCTTCTAATTACAGTATTTGATATTCTCCTCCTTCCCACTCAAAACCATCGAATCCTCTCCTCTTTTCCTAGCCACGAATGTGTTTTCTTTCTTTTGAGAATCCTCCCCAACTAAAGGAGGTCGATTGAATATTAGGTGGTTAAGATAACCACTCCCTCAATTTTCTCTAACTCCCTCCTCCTAAGAAAGTCGAGCTTGATAAATTATCAATGAAAATCCAAAGATAAGTTTCAAGGTGGCGGATTTAGCCAGCAAAATCTTCTTAGATGCTACGCCACTTTTGTGGCTTAAAACAAGGAACCACTAAGTACGATTTTACCCTACGTCCATAATTATGGCAATATGGTTTAATTTAAATTTAATAAGGATGTAACTTATCCCGCCAACTCAAGATGGCCCCACCTCCTCCATTCAAATGAGAGGGTTAAAATTACATATTTTAATATTTGAATCTTTACCTCAACAAAATTTGGCGGTAAAACATTATAACTTCCTTTTTAAAATTTAATAAAAAATATAATCAAATTAAATATTTATAAATTTAAACATTGGTCTTCCAAACCTTAAGAAGGTATAAAATTATTTAATTAAATACCTCTAGGCGATGTCATGCATCATGGCTATACCTTGCCTGTAGGAGTATTAATAATGGCAGTATAGATATTTAGTAAGGCCAACTGGCACAATTATCAATTTCAAAAGGTAGTAATACCCTACTGACGAGTTCAGATGCAAAAATTAGGTTTCTTGTCAGGAAGGGAATAAGTAAACTGAACAGTCATTTATGCACACGTTTAGGCCTGTATGCATCAATACGCATATGCATGCACGATCATAGGCTCGTAAAATCGCCTGCCATCATGCGCCTGCGTCCATATGCGTATACCCGTGGTGGTGTATACAGGTTCCTCTTACATGTGTATATATGTTTGCTTGGTTTAATTTCTTTGACAGCAAGAAAGTAGAGAAATTGGTTTTGAAACCCTAAAACCACTTACGATAAAACCGCATCCAAAACATCACACAAAAGACTTACCTCAACACATGACTTCTATTACACTCTTCTAGGGTTCCTAGATCCTTTTGACCTAACCCTAGCTTAGATGGCAATTTCCAGAGCATCCCAACACTACCTCTCTACTTAGATGATATTTTCCCTCCTCCGGAGATTGCGGTATGTGCTACCTTGCATCAAACTCCAAACAAACGGAAATTAGTCTGACATCTAGATATCATAAAATCTCCATTGTATATTCTCTATCTATGCATTTATTGAAAATAAATTTTTCTTTTTCTAGGGCATCAAAACACAATTTATTCTTTCTAAAATAGATCATAGCTCATATCATAATGGCATAATTCTCATTGCACTAACATAACCCATTCACAAAAGATCTCATCATGTCATGCATTATTCAATCAACATTTGCATCATTCAATTTTAATAATTGCAAAAAGTAAAAGTGTTTTTAAGCATCTAGGGTGGGATGTAACACATCTGGACCAGCAATCTTCCATATTGCAGACTGGGAAAAAATTTCCCTTAAATTTGGGGTTGATCTTTGAATTACTCTCTCATTATGTGGAGAGACGTTCTACAGTCATAGTGGGGGTGGCAATGAGAGTTCGTGTACATAAAAATCTAAAAGTAGAAAAATAAAAAACTAACCAATATTCATTGATTTTGTTTTAAAATTAGAAAGTGTGGCTTTAGGATTTTGTTTTACAATTAGAAAGTGACTTTTATAAACATAGTTTAAGGTAAAAGATTTTTTAAAGAAAAAATGAAAAAAGAAAAGAAAAAGTGAAGGGAGTGGAAGTTAGAGCTTGTGTACATAAAAACCCAAAAATAGAATAATAGAAAACTAACAAATATTCATAGGATTTTGTTTTAAAATTAGAAAGTGTGGCTTATGGAAACATTAGCTTAAGATAAAAGATTTTTTAGAGAGAAAAAAGAAAAAATTGAACTTGAGTTTTTAAAGGATTTAGAATAGAAACATGTCCCCACTTAACCAATAACCACTAAAAAATATTGAAAGCATGGTAATTTTAATTTTAATTTTATTGTTTTGAGTGATATATTCATAAATAATTGTACTTGGTTTTTACATAGAAATAAAAAACAAGATTAAAAAAATTGTTTGTGTTTAATTATTAATAATTTTTTTGGTTTGATGATTTTTTGATTTTTGATTTATGTAAAAGATGCCAAGAGAGATCCTTCCGGAAGCATCTATTTTATTCCACTTGTATATGTTAAATTGATTAAAAAATAGATGTCTTGAGAAGGGTACCTGATGCCGGAGCATCCTGGGAGCTCAACAATCCACATTATCAATTTTGTTTCAGTGTGGTTTTCATTTTGGGTTTGAGATTGAATTTTGGCTGTATGTTTTGGTGGTTATTGCTGTGACATTTTTGTCAACTCCATTTCACAAAATGTCTCACTTTTCTCTTTTGTCAGTTCATTCACGTTGCAATTTAAATGCCGAATCAATTTTAAATGTTTGCAAATAATATAGGCAAAGTACTTGGTTTGAACTTTGAAGTGATATTTAAATATTTTATTTCCCATTTCTGGTAACGCCTGGATTTGAGGCAGGTTAATTGTTTTAAAAATAAATAAATCATATGTTGCCAGGTGTAGCTGTAAAATAGTGAAAATATTCAAATTTCATAAGGAGTGAATTTTGTTTTGGTCAGCATTGGAGAGGAATAGGAAGAGGTGCAGCAGGAAAATAGGCCACTAGCAATTATCCATATACATCTTTTTGTTTCTATTCTGAAAGTTTAATTTGAATAATTTCAGATTGTTCTAATTTATTTTGTTTCTTGAGTAATTTGTCTTCAAAGCACACTTGTACCAGAAGTTTTCATCTCAAATTGCTCTTTTTTATTTTAGCTCTGCAGAATCTCCGTTTATGGGAGAACTTGTTTCTTCAGCAGAGAATCTTCTTGAACTGGAGCTTACAGAACACAGCCTCAAAAATGTAAGGTCAATGGATGAAAAGAATATTGTGTGCTAGTTTTGCTATATTAGTGCTTGTCAACTCTATTGATTGCAGCAGAAAGGCTTGCATATGAGAATCTTTATCATAATAATAACCGTGATGATGGGGGCTGCAGGATATGCAGCCAAAAGATTGGAAACCTACTAAATTTCTAATTCCTGGTTCTAAAGAAAACTGGCTTCAGTGCCAGAATGTTCTTTTTAGAGAAGGGGAGGTTTTCCCAGATGGGCGGAAGGCGAAAAAAGACATTATTTGTGGTAAATGGCGAAGGTATGTTGCATTTACTTTGTATATTCAATATTTTTAGAATATATCTTATGCAGTAACTGTTAATTTATCTTTTCTGTTTTTTGCAGTTATTTTAAAATTTATTAGTTCTCGACTCCTTGTATGTTTACATTGTATATCTGTTATTTTCTGAAGCAAAATTGTTGGGACCACATTATGTAGATTTTAATAACATAATGTTTTTTGTGTTATTTTCTAGGGCTCCTGTTACTGAAATCCAAACTGATGAATGGGATTGTTCTTGTGCTGTGGTTTGGGATCCTCTTCATGCAGATTGTGCTGTGCCCCAGGTAAATTGACATTTTTTTCTACCAGAGAATTTGCTTCTGGTTGTTGGAAGGCCAAATCGGAGATTTGCTTTTGGATTTCGATTGTTTTGCTTTTTATATTCATTATTACATTTATAAATTTTTGTCAATGCTTGTAAATTTGTAATTCTATTTGTTCATTTGTAGTGATGCTTTTTGGTTCATTTTCCTTCTCAGCAAAGTTATTATTTTCTTATCAACAGAAGGCAAGCTAAGAATTGCAAGTCCCCATTTTCAGATATGAATCTGAAATAAACCTTAAGTTGCATGCCATCTACAGTGATCCACAGCTACTCGATTTATTTTGTCAAGATTGTTCTGCTTATGCTGAATGCTTGATTGTGATATTTATTTTTTGGCATACATAATTGATTAGGTACATGAAGGTGTTCCATGTTTCTCACTTACAGTAAATTTCAGTAATAGTCAAACTCAAACTTTTAGAGATCAGTTTGTTGGCACCGTGGTTGCTTTGTGTCCTTCCTATTTAAAATGTTTTTAGAATAAATGGAAAATCTTTAAGCTGGGTTGTGATGTTATATTTTTCTAGTTGTATTCTTGGCATCATCCCATATTTGTTTTTTTCATCTCTTATTACCTTTTGAACTTGGAAATAACAGAATGTGAAATATTGGTGCAGATTTTAGATGCTCACATGACATTCCTTCCACATCGTCGCCATGTGTTTAGTCTTCTGCTCTTCCATGTTTAGATTTAATTTAGTTGTAACCAAGAGATTTAATGAACAATTTATTACTTGCAACTAATTTGAAGGGAGTTTCTCGGTCATGTTATTATCCACTTCAAAACTATCTTTTCAAATGTCCCATGCATGCAGACTGAGCTAAACTTTAAGAATAATCTGCATAAGGATATTTGAACTTGCATTGCTTGAATTGGTCGTTCTTCATTACAATTGTTTTGAATGTTTGATAATGTCAGTAACTAGTATTCTTTTGTTTCTACAGGAATTGGAAACAGAAGATATTGTAGAACGCTTGAAAGCTAGTAAAATGGTATAGATGTTCTTTTCTGTTTTAACCTGTTCTACTTTACTGGATTGGTAGTATTAGACTATTAGTTATTCTAAATAGATTTGTAGATGATGTTGTATGAAAGATAATGATATTTGTTCTTTCCCCCACTTACATGTTGTGAGTCATGGGTGTAGGAAATTAGAATTATTTGATGGCACTACATTTTCCAGAGAGGAGATTGTATAAAGAAATGGGAGTGGTGGTTTATGGATACAGATTTAATTGTAGTCAGATATGTCTAAGTAATCATATACCTCTGTTCTATCTTTATGGTTGAAAAATGCTGCAAGTATTAATACAGCATAAGATACAACATATATTATGCAAAAAATTGGAGGGACATGACACTCCAAGAGTCATATAGGGTACACATTCTGAGAAAGCCAACAGCTTAACCATAATTAACAAGATCATTCAAAATATGCCAAGTGAAGTCGCAAGGAAATAAAATCAAAGTAATAAGTTGACATGCCCCAAAGGGAATAAGGTCATTAAACATATGATCAAAAAGCACAAAAATTCTAGGCAATGAGCGACGACAAACCCAACTCCAGGTGGAGGTAGAAGTGGATCATCCAGTGTCTCCTAGGATTTGCAATACTTGTAAGGACTATAACCTGTCTGAGCATCACTTCTACTTTGTGGTGATTTGGAGAACTGTCAAGATGTATATGTGGATATTTATCATCTTGGAGCAAAGGAGCTCAACCGTCAAATCTCTATGGTGAAGTGCCATTGCAGTGTAGGAGTTTGATCATAAAAATTGTGAGTCAATGAATTCTAACAGGGTGGA
The DNA here is from genome assembly GCA_007258455.2 of Sequoia sempervirens. Lineage (NCBI taxonomy): Eukaryota > Viridiplantae > Streptophyta > Pinopsida > Cupressales > Cupressaceae > Sequoia > Sequoia sempervirens. The sequence goes on along the minus strand of VDFB02105499.1, from coordinate 418 downwards.
GATGCAGAGTTCGACTGACAACACGAGTAGTGCTTGTGGCCTTGGCTGCCACAGCCAAGCCCCCAAGCAAGAGAATTGTGGCAGGGGAAGTTAGGGGCACAAGGTGCATTGCCTCAATGCCCAATAAGTGTCTTAAGGTACTTCACCTCCAACCACACCTTATTGTCCTTTACTTGAATGTGTTTACATGACATTAGACAGCACCATAGTTTTGTTGGTCACAAATAAAGTAGAATCTGTTGTACTGTGATTGGAAATAACACTATTTCTATGTTTCTATAGCTGAAAATAACCTGAATGCAAAATATATACTAAATTTATTTGTAATGTGCTGTTGACATGGCAAAACCCCCTAACAATGTCATCTTCCATGTGGCAGGATCAGATTTGAAGGTAATGGAGAGGGTGTGGATCAAAT